>JAGSMU010000537.1:0-20986 GCA_029286865.1 Teinopalpus imperialis
AAAGGGATATTGAAGAAAACATCAGATTGAGTTCGTCATCTTCTTAGGAAAGTATTCTATGATTCGAAAAAAAAAAACACAAGTACTAATATATATCCATACATAGAATTATTATACTAATACAGAACTTATAAATGATAATTACAGTTTTTAAACAACTTTTAAGTGGCAATACAATATTAGATAGTTAAATACATAAGATTATAAAGTGCCTGTTCACAGAAGAAGAACTTAGTCAATACAAAGAGAGAAAACTAACTAGATAGTTCGATTGATTCTGGATTGTACCAACTAATGACAGTCGACTTAGCATAATGCTACGACATTATTTAACCATATAAACATATATTCTTTGGTAGCCTGCAAGAGAAATATCATGAGAGAAATTCTGGGTTTTGTAAATTTGTGTTAAAACAAAACATACAGTTTGATAGTGTTTCATCATCATCTCAGCCCGTCACTTGTCTACTCCGGAACAAAGGCCTTCCCCACAAACTGCTACGAAGCATATTGCTGGTACATGGCACATCGACTTCCCGCATTTGCTTCACACTAAATTTCCGCCCATGATTTACTTTAAGCAGAAATTTAAGAAAGATGCAAGTTCGGAATATTGTGCCCTTAAAATTATTATATTTACCTTTTAGGCCATTAACGCACTAATAGTGGCTAGAACTTTTCCTTATGATTTACTTTAAACTAAATTTAAGAAGATGCAAGTTCGGAATATTATTGCCCTTAAAATTATTATGTTACCTTTTGGGCCATTAACGCTAATAGTGGCTAGAACTTTTTTCCATATGATTTACTTTAAAGCTAAATTTAAGAGAAAGATACAGAGTTCGAATATTATTGCCCTTTTTAACTATTATGTTACCTTTTAGGCCATTAACGCACTAATTAGTGAAGCTAGACTATTTTTTTCAGATTTAAAGCCTGGTTAAGCTGGCATTGAAGGTTAATCAGTATATCTAATTGTTTTAGCTGACATAGTTTGGCATTGTTTGTTTCAGAAGATTATTATATTAAGATATTCTTCTTTATGGAAGCCCTTGTTCACGTCCCCTCTGAGGAGGCGTCAGTCGTGAATAAATGTCTCATATTATTAAACTCAATTATAAGAAAAGACGTGCTAGTAGGACTTCTTTCCACAGGAGACAATTTATTTATTTATTTTATATATGGGTGTATGATGGTACCAACGGCACGTTCACAACTCAAAAAAGAGGAAAAAGGGAAGTTTATTGACAAATGACTAGAAGTGATAATTGGTTTATAATTTAAAATAAAACTAATTTTAATTTTAACAGGTGAAGGAGCAAGCATAGTAAACGTATTTTAACCTTTATAATCTTTAATGTTCATATATTAGATAAGAGAGAGATATAGAGATGAGCTTTCCACGCTATCATAAATTATCTCACCGCTCTCCTTCTCAGTCAATATATTGTATCTACATTATGATCAGACGTGCAGCTAAAAGGTTTTGCTTTGCTCAAACATTGGCTGCAACTGGAAATCAAACAATAGGACCCGCGCTACTTAACAGGCAGATATTCTGTGCACACTAAGCCTCGCGGCAGTTGTTGCTTCTATAATACAGGACCGGTAAAAATTAAAGCGCATTTAAAGTATATGGCAATGCAAGGTAAAAACATTATACATGTTAAAAAAACACTCGCCTTTATGAGGCCGTTAACAATTGTAATATCAAGACAACAAGAGGATGAAAATGTCCAGATAAATGAAATCATATGGGGGCATAAAAAAAGAGTATTAAAATGTCACTGTTAATAAAAGTCAAGTCTTGAAGGCAATATCAATTTCTCGTTAATCTTCAGGAAGCCGCCTTTCTGTGAGATGAGTCTAACTCAATGACGATCCATTGCAGGATGCGAGTATGGAGTAATGATTAAATCTTGGATCACGACTTAAATCCGAAATTGAATAAAGCTACAATTCACGGAAGATGTTGAAATAACGGCACTGTTGGATGATTTATAACCGTTTTAGTAAGGTTGCGGCCTAAAAGGTTAGACGTCGGTTTTTTAAAACTCGACGACCACACCATGACATCAACATTCATTTGTGACCATTAATAAAAATGCAGATGCATTGTTACAATTGAGGACTGATTTGAATCCCTGCACTCACCAGAAGAAACACAACAGCATTATTCTGCTATTTTGCGGCTGTGAGGCGTGGTCACCAGTCTAGCTAGGTTTGGAGTTAAGTTTAGGTTAGGTTTAGGTTAGGTTAAAGGTTAGAGTTTATGTTAGGTTTAGGTTAGGTTCAGGTGGAGTTTAAGTTGAGTTTATGTTGGGTTTGGGATAGGTTTAGGGTAGGTTTATGTAAGGTTTAGGTTAGGTTAAGTTAAGTTTAGGTTAGGTTTATCGGCAGAATACGGATACTCGAACTGCAAGTAGCACCACCAAGACCGGAGCGATGTGGTTTCACAGCCCGAGACTGAATAGAGAAACCCTGATACATTTTATGTGTCGGAGACGTAAGTATCAAATTGGCGACCACCTCAAGTACCTGGGACTGGACTGATAGCCGATGGACGTCGAGCACTATGCTATCACCGGTGCTACTTGATCTAGGAGAGACCGAGGAGACGAAGACTAGCTGGCCCGTTATGGGCTGCTGGGAGGCACTGGTGTGTTCTTTAGAAGATTCCAGGTCTTCACAAGCATGAGAGACTGGGGAGTCGATGTGGTTTTAGTGAGTATTCCGGCAGCGCGGAGGTCCCACCACCCGCCGTTACGCGGCTTGGGGATGCATCATGTCATTCCCGTAAGTTTAAAAAAAAATATAGGTTAGGTTTAGGTTTGGTTTTAAGTTAGGTAGGTTAATGTTGGAGTTTTAGATTAGGTTTATGATGGGTTTTAGGTTAGGTTTGGAAGTCCAGGTTAAGGTTAGGTTTACTTAGGTTAGGTTTAGAGTTAGATTTAGGACTAGTTTTAGGTTAGAGTTAGGTTAAGAGTTTGGGATTATGTTAAGGTTAGGTTTAGGTTAGGTTTGAGTTTAGGTTTGTATGTTAGGTTCAAGGTTAGGTTTGGGTTAGGTTTAGGTTAGGGTTAGGAGTAGGTTTTAGTTAGATTTAGGTTCGTTTTAGGTTAGGTTAGGTTAGGTTAAGGTTAGGTTAAGGTTAGGTTATGTTATGTTTAGGTTAGAGTTTAGGTTAGGGTTAGGAGTAGGTTTAGGTTAGTTTTAGATAAAAGGGTTTGATTTGTAGTTTTAGATAAGGTTTAGGTTAAGGTTAGGTTTAGGTTAGGTTAGAGTTGGGTTTAGGTTAGATTTAGGTTCGTTTTAGGTTAGGTAAGGTAAGGTTTAGAGTTTAGGTTAGGAGTAGGTTTGGTTAGTTTTGGATAAGCTTTAGATTAGGACGTTAGAGTTAGAGTTTAGGTTAGTTTTAGATAAGGAGTTTAGGTTAGAGTTAGATTAGGTTTAGGTTAGGTTAGAGTTAGGTTTTGCACGTTAGATTTAGGTTCTAGGTTTTAGGTTAGAGTTAGGTTAGGTTTAGGATTGGGTAAAATAGAGTTTAGGTTAGAGTTTATGTTAGGTTTTGAGTTTAGGTTTGGGTTAGGTTTAGGTTAGGGTTTGGGGTAGGTTTAGGTTAGTTTTAGGTAAGTTTAGGATTAGGTTAGATTAGGTTTAGGTTTAGGTTGAGTTAGGTTTAGGTTAGATTTCGTTTTAGGTTAGGTTAGGTTAGGTTAGGTTTTTTTTTTTTTTTTTTTTATATAGTATTGTGGCCCCCATTTCTGGGGTCTCATGTATAATCTGACGCATGTTAAGGACTTTTTAATGCTTTTATCATTTTATATATGTCAAACTTAATATTTACATATCAACTTTTAAAAAATAAAAATAAACATTTCTTCTTAATTGTGCTTTATAAATTACAATTTCTGTCTTTCCTTAATATCTATGTGTACTTATTATACATCTATATGTCATTTCATTATCACTATAGTTAAAATATAAACTTATATTTTCTATTCTTCTATTTATTTTTTTTTTTTTTTTTTTTTTTTTTTTTTTTTTTTTTCTTCTTTTTTTCCTTATTATTGTGCTTATATATAGGGTAATATATGTATGTATAACTTAACTATTATTATTTATTTATTTGTATTTATTACTTTTGCTTTGGCTATATATTTACAAAAAACTAATAAACTTATCCTAGATTTCTTATTTCTAATAATTTCATGTATTGTTTTTGCTTATTTTTATTTCTAATTCTATCTCATGTATAATTCTCTCTCTGCTGTACATAGGACATTCTGTGATAAGGTGGATCCACGCTTTCCACCTTATCGACGCCCTACAGGCACGCAGAACTCCTTGCATTTGAATTTATGCAAATACTCAGGAAAACCCGCCGTGCCCTGTCAACACCACCGTCAGTACACCGGTGGGTTCAATCTCTCACAATCATATATGCATTAGCCGCGTGGTAGGGAAGATCTTAGTTGTTGAGGCTGTTTGGCTTGTCTCGTATCTTCGGTTCCATTCCTCCAAAAGCGACCTCTCACGGATCTGTCGTTTGACAAATGAAACCAGGAAGGTCATAGTTGGGCTTTGTTTTAATTTGTTTGCTGCCTCTTTGCCAATTTATCAGCTCTTTTCGTTGCCTTCCAATCCGGCATGCGCCTTGATCCAAAACAAGGATATATCCTTATTCTGGGATTTGGCAGCCTTATGTTTGCACGAGATTGTACGGCAGATGGTGTGGATGCGTTATTTATGACCGTCTCCAGTGCAGATCTCGAGTCGCTGCATATGCTGACTAGTTTCCTGGCGATGTCAGGATCATCTTAGTAAGCTGTACATGGCCAGAAGTTCAGCCTGGTATACCGTGCAGTACGGTGACGTTTCAACAGTGGCTTTGATCTCAGCTTCGTTGTTCCATAGGGACAGCGCTGCTCCGGCTGCCGTCAATTTTGCCATCCGTATATATATTCTGTTTGGATTTGTTTTGGCAATCGGCTTGGTCTTGGTTTATCAGCTCATGGAGCCTCAAACTCATATGTTCGGCCGGATGGGGAGTTTTGTCATATGCAACCACTCGTTCTACTTCTCTATCCCCAGTTCTGCCCAGTGTACTCCTTCTTGACCTCATAGAGTTGCCGCCTCCCTAATTCGGATGTCGAGTGGAAAGCAGCCCAGACAATTACCAGGGCTGCATTTATAAGAGACAGTTTATATCTTCCCTTATTAATTTTTGTGCGAAACCCCTCTGGACATTGTTCAGCTGCTTTGCACCCTATTTCTCGTAGCCGGTGCCCATACACTGGAGGCATACAAATACCGGCTCACGGTCGCAGTGTATATAAGTCGGATGACTTCCGGGTGGAAGCCCCAGCTAATTCTGGCGCAACCAGAAGCTGCTTATATGCATATATTGATAGCTTTCTTGCTGCCTCCACTACGTGTCTATTGAAGGTGAGTTTCACTATCGATAATGGAAGGAATTGAGATTTTGATTTCATCAGACATGCCAATGTATTCCACCATCCTCAGTCTTGGAACTGTCATGTTTCAGCTTTCGGGTGACTACGGGCGGAAGGAGGAGGAGAAGGCTGGAGTCTTTGACGGACCAAAGTTCAACTATTCTTGATGCCCCAATCCCGAACATAAGCGGGGCAGCATTAGCCTGTCGTTCTATTTCCTGCGCCGAGTTCCCATCGAATACCAGGACAACGTCATCTGCAAGCAGCAGCAGTAGTCGCCCACGACGTTCAAGTCCCTGTATTAGAGGGTCGAGGCAGGTTCCATAAATAAGGGCCGCCGATAGATCCTGCACACAGCCTTTCGTGGCATTTTTCGTGTCTCCAGCTCCTCCATATCTGACAGTGACTTTTCTGTTGTGCTTAAAGTAACTGTCAGAATCCTCCTGATGTTGGTGGGCACTTTACCTGTGCCAATCGGACTCTGATCGCAGGCCACCATGCGTTGTCAAAGGCTCCCTCTATGTCCAGGATACCATTGTGACAATCTTTTCGCTTCGATCTTTTGGCGTATATGGTTCACTAGAAGCATAGAGAGTCCTCGAATCTTTGGGGCATGAATCCGTATTGGCGGGCTGATAGCTGGGAGGATATGCCACTTCAGCTACCACAATTAGCTTCTCCAGTATCTTTCCCATCACTGGCAACAATCCTATTAGCCCGGTAGGCTTTAGGGTTAGCGTAGTTTTCCTTCCCAGGCTTACGCAGTCTTCTACAGTCGCTTCTTTCCAAAGAGTCGGAAAGTACTCCAGCTCTAGGCATTTGTTGACAAGTGATAGGAAAAACTCGGATCACTAGATATGTGACTGCAGATATCGGCAGTGAAACCATCAGCACCAGGGCCTTCTTTGGGTTAAACGACTCTGTCACAGTTCAGCTCCTGCACCAGTGAACAGAGGGTCCTTCTCCCATCGTGTTCTCTGGCGTTGACGAGAATAAAGCTTCCTCTTATCCGTCGATGGTCGGGTGTATCTTCTTCCGTTAAATCATCCGGGTAGAAGGCCTCTGTAAGTACTTTTTGCTGGAGTCCCCTAGGTCAAAAGTTCTTCCATCCTTTTCCAGTATGGCAAAATCCTCTTGTCGTTGGCGGTCCTACTCATCATCTAGATTCCCTCCCATACTCCCTCCTTATCCTGTTTCCCACAGAACCCTTTCCAGCTTTCGATTTGTGCTTTTTTAACCTCCTTCTCATAATTTTTGCTTATTTGCAGGTACTCTTCCTACGACTTTCGCTCGCCGGACCAGGGCTACTGTGGATTCGTCGCTTCTTAGTGAGGACCTCTTTCTTCATCAAGTAGAGCTCCCTGGACATCCACGGCAAGGTAGTTTGGTTGGTTCTTTTTCGATGAGGGTATCCTCACATACCTTTTGATAATACGAGTATGCCTCCGTCAAAAGAGTCCAAATCCTTTGCATTCGAACTTTTCCCAGATTTTTCATATTTATGGCACTTTCCTCCTTCAGTTGGTCTGCTTCTCATGAAATTGAATCAATTAGCCCTTTTGGTGCCATAAATTCGTGTCGTTCTTTGTGTGCTCATGCCTTTTGCTTTAATAAGCCTGATGATGTTAAAGGTCAATTAATGTTGTGGTCAGAACTTGTGATAGTTTCGTCCACTGTCCAATCTCTACCAGGTTGAGCATCTCCTTGAGAACAAGCTGTGGCTTATCAATAAAGCTGGAGAAACGTTTGTTGCCCTCTGATAATGGTATCGAATGTGAGATATCTCCCTCATTGAGCACCGCCACAACCCCATTTCGTCTATGGTCCCAAACATTTCTTCCTCTCTGATTCAAAATATTGCCGCCCCACCATGTATTCTTGGCATTTGCGTCGCCTCTAATAAAAACAATTTTGGCTGTAATTTCTTTTGTATATTCTTCAACTGCTCCAGGTATGGCTCTGTAGGTTGTTCTGAAACAAAGTAGTATGAAACCACAGCGATTTCCCAGGCACGAGTTCGGATCCCCACCACCGGTGTATTTGTGGTGGTTGAAGGTATCTTATCTCCAAGTTATCGTCATAGACGGCAATAGCCGCCTTGACAACCCCTTCTCCTGGCTCGTACTCCTGGAAGATCCTCCACCTTTGGCAGCTTTTCATACACTTTGAGTTGCCCACATAAGGCTCCTGGGCAGTGCAAAGGCCACTTTCTGTTATCGAAGCTTCTATCATTAGTTCTGCTGTGGCTAATTCCTTTCGTTGGAGAGTTGGCCTGGAATACTTGGTGAGACCTCTGACCGTGTGTGATGGGTACGTTGGATGCGCGTTGGTCCCTAGAGACGCCCTTAACCGTATGCTGTGGTGGCGCGGGCCATTTACATCCACTTACGCCTGATAGGACCTCCTGATTAAATGCGTTGTGGTTCGCCACGGTTATTTTTGCCGGGTGCGGATTGCAACATGTTGGTGCTTTACCAGCAAGTCGCTGCTCGCATTCTGCCCACTTGTGAGCTCCTCGCAGTAACTGCATTTTCCAGCAGTATCCTTGCAGAGGCTTCGGCTGTGTCGTATCAGGCACAGTGAGCACTGTATCCAGCGGCGACTGGTCTTCAACCCGCACACGTTGCAGATCTATGTGTGCTCGACCCGCCGTGAGTAAGGCGCTGCCATACTGCTGGGGAGACTTTTACTGGCACGATGTGTGTAGTATGCGGATTTCTCGTTTCCGTCTGTACCTCGCTGCAATTTCTCACGTCCTGTTCTTTGATGTCTGCCAGCAAGTGGCCGTTTGTTTTAAATTGCTTTCACTGCTTCTTCCATTCGGTAGCGAAGTGAACGGCTGGCACATCTCGCACTATAAATAAGGATCCCTGTTCAGGCCTCTTTGACTTGCGTTGCTGGTCTTGTGCATCCACTAATTTTTAATAGCTCCTCTTTGCTTTATGGCATCCTATAATGATCTTTTGTTCTCGCTTTGCGCAACCTATCCACGCGCATACCGCTATTCTTAGCATCCACAGCGTCCCTTACTTTCACGAGAAGTTCTGCGCTAGTGTCTTCTTTGACATCCGATGTTATAATGATCGTGTGCATGGGCGCTCTTGTGTCTTGTTTCGGCCGTTGTTCTATACCTCAACATGAATAGGCTGTGGTGATGCACGGACGCTGAGATCATTTTGAAGTCAGCAATAGCCTTTGTCAGTTTGGTGACTTCTGCGTATCAAGAAAGGTCCCTGTTCGCCTTCGAGGGGCCGAGGTATCCTTGATATCCTCCAGATAGAGTTAAGGGGTATCTTTTTGCATTCCTAATAACATGTCATTATGCTCTTTCATGTTTTTCGCGGGGAGTTCTTCATTAACTCTACCTGCGACGTCGCTTCCGTAGAAGCAGCCGATGTGACCTGCTTCTCCTTTCCTTCCAGCTCTTGTCCATCGTTAGCGCCGCCACTTCTTTTGCCAGTTGGTAGAGGCCTCTCGATTGCTTAGTAACCCCAGATTTTAGCAATCTTAGCAGCTAGTTGGGACTCTCTGGTAAGATCTTTGCTCTTACTAAGCGGGCCTTTGCCTCTGCTAATCTGCTGGCGTACCGGAAACTTTGATGGTGGTGATGCAGTTTTGCGATCGCCGATGTCCTACTGGCTTACGACTGGGCTATCCTGTGAGGGCCAACCTCCTCAGTCTGTTCGGGTTATCTGTGTTCGACTTCATTTTGTCGTTCTTTTTGGGTGCGATTACTTACAAACATGTTTGTTTGTTGTAAAGAGATGTGTATAATTTAAATTAAAATAAGATCTATCTCTATGGTAAATAATATAATTTTTCATGCGACCTGTAGAATCCCACGTCAGTAGTGAGAACTGGGAGGAATTGGGCGGGCAATTTTTTCTGATTCTCTCTGTTTCCTTTACAGGTTTCGCCTGATTCAACGGTTGTGGACCGGGACTGACCGATCCAGAGCAAAATCAGCACGAAAAATGAAGAAATAAAATTTTACAAATGCAGTAAAATTTACGTAATTATAAAACTGAAAATAACTGAAGTTATAGCTTCAATTGGCTAAATGCGGCAAAGGGTGTCTAACGATTAAACTAAACAAGTGCCACAACAAAAACAAATTTGGAATGCGTGAGACTAATACTCAAGATATCGGTGAATTCTATAAAACAGGACCTGCCATTACACCTCGGTTCTGAAAAAGTCGATTTTTCTTAATTCTCTCATTTTTCTTCCACAGGTTTCGCCTGATTCAACGGTTGTGGACCGGGACTGACCGATCAGAGCAAAATCAGCACGAAAAATGAAGAAATAATAAAATTTTACAAATGCAATGGAAACACGTAATTATAAAACTGAAAATAACTGATTATAACTAGAATTGGCCTAAAATGCGGCGCAAAGGGTGTCTAACGATTAAACTAAACAAGTGCTACAACAAAAACAAATTTGGAATGCGTGAGACCTAATACTCAAAAGATATCGGTGAATTCCTATAAAACAGGACTTACCATTACACCTCGGTTTCACAGAAAAGTCGATTTTTCTTAATTCTCTCTGTTTCCTTTACGGGTTTCGCCTGATTCAACGGTTGTGGACCGGGGCCCAGGCGATCAGAGCAAAATCAACACGAAAAATGAAGAAATAAAAATTTTACAAATGCAATGGCTTACGTATTATAAAACTGAAAATAACTGATTATAACTAGAATTGGCCTAAAATGCGGCGCAAAGGGTGTCTAACGATTAAACTAAACAAGTGCTACAACAAAAACAAATTTGGAATGCGTGAGACCTAATGCTCAAAGATATCAGGGGTGGTTAGGTTAGGTTAGGTTAGAGTTAGAGTTAGGTTAGGTTAGGTTAGAGTTAGAGTTAGGTTAGGTTAGGTTAGGTTAGGTTAGTTGGGTTAGAGTTAGAGTTAGGTTAGGTTGGGATTTGAGTTAGGTTAGGTTTTTTTTTTTTTTTTTTTTTTTTTTTTTTTTATGTGAAGTGACCCCCATTTTGGGTGTCTCATGTATATTCCCCTGGCGTAGCTATCGTCAGGGACTTTTTTATTAGCACAATCATTACACTTATATGTCAAATACAATATTTACACGTCCACTTTAAAAAATAAACATTTCTTCTTTATTGCGTTGATATATAACAAAATTTCAATTTTCCTTAATATCTATGTACTTATCATTTATCTATATCTAGTTTTCGTTATCGCTATAGTTAGGATATAAACATATATTTACTACTCTTCTATTTATTATACCTTCTTTTTTTTTTTTTTTTTTTTATTATTATTATTACATATAAGTGTATGTATATAACAACATAGTACTTTGTATAGTGTATAATTGATTTGTCTTCTTATTGTTTACTACCTATTATTTATTCTTATTTATTACTTTGCTGGCTATGTATTTACAAAAACTGATAAACTTATCCCTATATTCCTTATTTCTAATAATTTCCGGGTATATTATTTCTGCTTATTTTATTTCTATTTCTATCTCCATGTCATTCTCTCTCTCTGCTGTACATTGGACATTCTGTGATAAGTGGATCACACTTTCCACCTTATCGTCGCCCTGAGCGCACGCAGAACTCTCCTTGCATTGAATCTATGCAAAGTACTCGGAGAACCGTGCCCTGTCAACACCTGTCAATGCACCAGTGGGTTCGATCTCTCTCACAATCCTATATACCATTTGCTGCGTGCGGAAGGAAGATCTTTGTTGTTGAGGGCTGCGAAACTGTCTCGTATCTTCGGTTCCATTCCTCAAGCGGCTTCTACGGATTTGTTGCTTGGCGAAAGATGAAACCGGGAAGAAGGTCATAGTTGGGCTTTGTTTTGATCTTTAGTGCTGCCTCTTTGTGGTTGTCCAGCTCTTTCATTGCCTTCAATTCCACAGTGTGCTTTGATCCAGAACAGGATATATGTTTGTTCTGGGTTTAGCGCTTTACGATATTTGCACAGTTGAACGGCAAGTTGGTGCGTTGGGCGTTGTTGATGACCGTCTCCAAGGCTGATCTCGAGTCGCTGTATATGCAAAACTCATTTTCTTGACGTTCTAATATCGTCGATGTGGCTGTGCATATGGCCAAGTTCCTTGATATACCGTGCAGTACGATGACAATTTCAATTTGACGGCACGATCTCTGCTTCGCTATTCCTTAAGGACAGCATGCCCCGACCTTGCCATCAATTTTACTGCCATCCGTATATACTCGAAGATCGTTTGAGTATTTTGGCAATCAGGTGCTCTTGGTTCATCAAACTTATGAACCCCAGACTCATATGTTCCGCTGGGTGAAGTGTTGTCGTATGCAACAGCGTTTCCACTTCTCTCTATCTCCAAAGGCCTTCCCAGTGTACCCCTTCTTGACTTCGTAGAGTGACGCTGCCTCCCTAATTCTGAGATCAAGTGGGAGCAACCCGGACAGCACCAAGGCGGCATTTAAGGGAAACCATGCAGTTTTGTATGCCGCTGTTGGTTTTTGACAAAGCCCCTCTGGACATTGTTCAGCTGCTTTTGCACCCTATTTTCTTGTCGCCGGTGCCCATACACTGGAGGCGTACGTAAACACTGGCTCCACAGTCGCGGTGTATATAATGCGGATGACTTCCGGGTGTAGGCCCCAGCTAATTCTTGCTGCTCTAAGCTGCTTATATATGTTGATAGCTTTCTTACTCACCTCACTACATGTTTTATTGAAGGTGAGTTTGCTATCGATGTGAAGTCCCAGGATCTTTACGTCATCAGACATGCCAGTATCGACCCACCATCCTCAGTCTTGGAACATCAGCCTTTGGCTTTCGGGTGACTAACATGGCTTTTTGGTCTTTGATGGACCAAATGAGCTTATTTTGATGCCCCAATCCCGAACATAGGCAAGGGCGGCATTGGCGATTTTCTATTTCCAGAGCAGAGTTTCCGAAACGAGGACAACGTCGTCAGCAAACGCTTGGCAATAGTCGCCTCGACGTTCGAGTCCTTTTAATGGGGGTCAGGGCAGGTTCCACAAAGTGATAGGGCCACCAATCGATCCTGCACACAGCCTTTGTGGCATCCTTTTGTAATGTTCAGCCCCTCCATCTGACTGGCTGACCTTTCTGTTACGTAAGTAGCTGTCAAATTCTCCTGATATTGGGCACTTTTCCTGTTGCCAAGCGGACTCATCATGAGCCACCATGCGTTGTCAAGGCTCCCTCTATGTCCAGAGATACCATTGCGACCATCTTCTTCGCTTCTATTTTTGGCGTATATGAATTTAGCTTCTAGAACATAGGGGAGTCCTCAGTGCTTTTCTGGGCATGAATCCTGTATTGGCGGGAACTCATCGTTGGTAGAATGTGCCACTTCAGCCTACTCACAATCAGCTTCTCCAGTATCTTTCCCATCACTGGCAACAATCCTATTGGCCTGTATGCTTTAGGGTTAGTGTAGTTCTGCATTTCCCAGGCTTACACCAAATGCCACTACCGTCGCCTCTTTCCAAAGGGTCAGGAAGTGCTCCATCTCCTGAGCGTTGTTGACCAGTGATGAAGAAACTCGGATCACAGGATATGGCATGACTGCCAGATGTCGGCGGTAAGCCATCAGCACCAGGGCCTTCTTGGGGTTAAAGGATTCGGTCGCAATTCGGAATCCTCCATAGTGAACGGTGGGTCAGCTTCAGCTCGTCTGGGCTAACCGTTAAACAATCAGCCTGCTCTTGATAAGTCGATGGTCGGTGGCAATACTCCGCTAAATCGTCGGGTAGAAAGCTTCTGTCGAGTACTCTTGCTGAGTTCCGTAGGTCAAAGTACTCCATCCTTTCAGGGCAAATCCTCATGTCGTTTTGGCGTTCTGCTCATCACTCTATATATACCTTCCCGCCTCCTCATATCCTGTTTGCAGGGCCTTTCCAGCTTTCGATTGCGTTTCCTCCTTCTCATACTTTTCTTTAATTTGCAGGTGCTCATCACGACGACTTTCGCTCTCGGACCGGTGCTGCACAGCGGATTCGACGCTTCTTGGTGAGGACCTCTTTCTTCATCAAGTAGAGCTCCTGGACATCCACGGCGAGTGAAGAAGTTTTGATTTGGATTTCTTTTTCGGTAGGGTATCCTCACATGCCTTTTTGATAATGCAGTATACCCCTCCGTCAAGATCAAAATCCTTACGTACTTTTTTAAATTTTTCATATTTATGGCGCTTTCCTCCTTCAGTTGGTGTAAGCTTCTCGTGAAATTGAGTCCAATTAGCCCTTTTGGTGCCATAAATTCGTGTCGTTCTTTGTGTGCTCATACCTTTTGCTTTAATAAGCCTGATGTTAAAGGTCAGTGTGTTGTGGTCAGGAACTTGTGATAGTTTCGTCACTGTCGAATCTACCAAGTTTAGCATCGCATGAGAACAGGCTGTGACATCGATATAGCTGGAGAAACGTTTGTTCTTTCGATGGTATCAAATGTGGGGATGTCCCTTCGTGACTACATGCAACCCCATTTCATCTATGGTACCAAACATTTCTTCTCCTCTTTGGTCACCATCGCGTCTCCGCCCACCATGTATTCTTAGCGTTTGCGTCGCCTCTAATACAAAGCATTTTGGTTGTATCTCCTTTTGTATGTTCTTCAACTGCTCCAGGTATGGCTCTATGGGTTGTTCTGAAACAAAAGTAGCATGAAACCACAGCGATTTCAGGCGCGAGTTTGGATCCCCACCACCACGATGTTATTTGTGGTGAGTTTCGAAATTGTTTATCTCAAGTTATCGTCATAGACGGCAATATAGCGGTAAGCCTTCTCCTGGCTCGTGCTCTGAAGATCCTCACTCCGTAGCTTTTCATACACTTTGAGTTGCCCACGTAAGGTTCCTGGAGCAGTGCAAAGGCCACTCTCTTATCTGCTTCTATCATTAATTTCTGCTGTGGCTAATTCGCTTTCGTTGGAGGTTGGCCTGGAATACTTTGTAAGACCTCTCACCACGTATTAGTAGTGGCTACGTTGGATGCGCTTTGGTCCCTAGAGACGCCCTTAGCAATAAGCTGTGGTGGCGCGGGCCATGGCATCCACTTACGCCTGATAGGACTCTGATTGAATGCATTGTGGTTCATACAGTTAATTTTGCTCGAGTGCAGTTGCAACATGTTGGTGCATTACCAGCAAGTCATCCTCGCATTCTGCCCACTTGTAGGCTCCACCGCGAAGTAACTGCATTTTCGGTGTCATGCAGAGGCTTCGGCTGTGTCGTATCCCAGGCATAGTGAGCACTGCTTATCAGCGGCGACTGATCTCGCCCTTGCATTGCAGATCTATATGTGCTCGACCCGCTAATGGTAAAGGCGCCTGCCACCATACCGCTGGGGCGCGCATCACGATGTAGCGGGTATGGCGGGTTTCTCGCGTTCGCCTGTACTTCGCTGTGGATTCGCGTCCTGCTCATCAATGTCTGCGCGGGCGACCGTTTGTAATTTTTAGTGCTTTACAACCTCTTCGTTTGTGAACAGCCCGGCACATCGCACTATTATCAGGATCCTTGTTTTGTGCCTCTTTAACTTGTAGGTTGCCTGGTGTATTTCTTCGCAAATTTTTGTTAACTCATGCTGGCAGCCAATTATGATCTTTTGATCTTTTTGCTTTACGCAGCTTATCCCGCACTTCACTGTTCTTCGCATTCGCAGCGTCCTAACTTTCGCAAAAGCTCTGTGCTAGTGTCATAACTTTATTTATCAGACGTTATGATAATAGAGTGAATGGGCGCTTTCTTTTCTTGTTTCGGCCGTTGTTCTGCCTCTACGTGTGGGTAAGCTGTGGTATCGCACGGACCGCTAAGATCGTTTTTGAGATCGGCAATGGTCTTAGTCAGTTTCGCTGACTTCCCATATGATGGTCCCTGTTCGCCAACGGGGTCTTGGAATCAGCTTGATGTGTCCTTAGATAGAGACTGCCGGTATGCTGTTTATTAGCATTGCGTTATGCTCTTTTATGAACATGAGGTTCTTCATCATCTCTATTTGCGACGTCGCTTCCGTTGGAAGCAGCCGCTATGAGCTACTTCTCCTTCCTTCCGGCTCTTGCCCATCCTTGAAACTTCTCCCGCATCTTTGCCAGTTGGTAGAGCCTCTCGATGGCTTATTATAGCTCCAGATTTTATGTCTGCCTTCAGATTGCGTGATTCCCCTGACAGGTCTTTGCTCTCACTAGGCAGGCCTCTGCACTGTTCTGCTGGCGTATTTGAGCTTTGATGGTGGTGATGCAGTTTCGTAGTCGCCAGGCGTCCTGCGACTTACGACTGAGCTATCCTGTGAGGGCCGGCCGTCTCTGTCTGTTCCAGGCTTTCCTGGGCGTTCGATTTCATTTTATCGTTCGCCGTTTTACGGGTGTGTGCGGTTACGCTACAGACATGTTAATGTATTATAAAAATGTGTATAATCTTCGCTAAAATGGAATGTCTTACTTTATTGGTAATATAATAAATTTTTTCTACTTGGCTGTCTAGAGAATCTACGTAAAGTATTAATGAGAACAGAATTGGGCGGGCGATTTTTCGTAATTCCGTGCGTTTCCTTTGCAGGTTGCGCCTGAATCGACGGTTGTGGACCGGAAGCGACCGATCAGGCTTGAAAACACGACGAAAAACAAAGAAATAAAAATATATATTTTCAATTAAAATTACGTAACTATGGAAGTAATGAAATGTGATTTACAACCAGAACACGGCCTCGAAACGGCAGGCTAAAGAATGGCAAACACAATTACAACTAAAATAACAAACTTGACATTAAGCTGGTTACTGCGAGGATATCAGTAAATTTCCTTAAAACGGGGCTTCACCATTACACCTCGGTTTCATACAAAATCATTGATTTTTTCGTAATTCCGTGCGTTTCCTTTGCAGGTTGCGCCTGAATCGACAGTTGTGGACCGGAAGCGACCGATCGGAAGCGAAAACACGACGAAAAACAAAGGAAATAAAAATATATATTTTCAATTAAAATTACGTAACTATGGAAGTAATGAAATGTGATTTACAACAGAACACACGGCCTCAGAAACGGCTCGAAAAGGCTAAAAGATGTAGAAAACACAATTGGCTAAGTAGCAAACTTGAGCGTGCTTTGGACGCACTGCAACACAGGGATATCAGTGGGTTAGGTTAGGTTAGGTTAGGTTAGGTTAGGTTAGGTTGGGATTGGAGTTAGGTTAGGTTAGGGTTAGGGTAGGTTTAGAGTTAGTTTTTAGATACAAAGGTTTAGGAGTTGGGATTGGAATTAAGGTTTAGAGTTTAGGTTGAGTTGGGTTTAGGTTAGATTTAGGTTCGTTTTAGGTTAGGTTAGGTTAGGTTGGAGTTTAGGTTAGGTTAGAGTTTAGGTTAGATTTAAGAGTTGGGTTTGGGTTAGGATTAGGTTAGGGTTAGGGTAGGTTTAGGTTAGTTTTGAATGGAGTTTAGATTTAGGTTAGATTAGGTTTAGGTTTGGTTGAGTTAGAGGTTTTGGATTGGAGTTAGGTTTAGGTTAGAGTTTAGAGTTAGAGTTTAGGTTAGAGTTTGGGTTGAGTTTAGGTTAGGTTTAGGTTGAATTAAGATGAGGTTTAGAGTTGAGTTTATGTTATGTTTAGGACAGGTTTAGGTTAGAGTTTAGAGTTAGGGTTAGGGTAGGTTTAGGTTAGGTTTAGGTTTGGGTTGCAGGTAGGTTTAAGGTTAGTTTTAGATAAAGGTTTAGGTTAGGTTTAGATTGGGATTTAGGTTAGGTTAGATTTAGGTTCGTTTTAGGTTGAGTTTAGAGTTAAATTAAGATGAGGTTTAGGTTAGAGTTTATGTTAGGTTTTGGGATTGGGGTTTGGGTTAGGTTTAGGTTAGGGTTAGGGTAGGTTTAGGTTAGGTTTTAGGTAAGATTTAGAGTTCGTTTTAAGGTTAGGATTTAGGTTGAGTTTAGGATTAGAGTTAAGGTTAGAGTTTTAGATTAGGTTTATGGCTATGTTTGATTTAGGTTAGGTTAGTTTTATGTTAGGTTTAAAGTTAGAGTTTAGGTTAGAGTTTAGAGTTAGGAGTTAGGGTAAGAGTTTAGGATTAGGTTTGCCAGAGTTAGATTTAAGAGTTAGGTTAGGGTTAGGGTTAGGGTAGGTTTACCGGATTCGCGTCCTACGCCAGAGCAGTGGTGGCCAGGCCAGAAAAGAGAGAGAAAGCATGAGGCAGTGAAACGTCAGGAACGACATTATCGCGTTCCTGACGTGGCAAAGCGCTACTACAGAGCAAGAGCAAAGCTTACTGAAGACGCGGTATGTGCCAAACGCCTCGTTGAAGCATTCCTGCCGGAGCAGCATTTCTTCGAGGTGGATGGGCGGCGAGGAAGACTCACCTTCATTTCAGTGACTTTATCTGCTTGAAACCTATTTTAACACCATCCGTGATTTTCTTAAAGAACCCGTGTAATTTTAAAGCATGGGATTCTTGTCAAGGCATATAAATATTAAAATTAAGGATAGAAGAAAATTTGCAATAGCAGTAGTAGATATATTTCGTATACGTAGTAGTGTAAAAACAAAAAAATGCTAAAATATAATGCTAGTCGCGTCATTCAAAATTTTGGTGTTTATAAAATGCAAAATCTAAAAATTCATTCCTTTTTATTTAATATGCAACAACCTTAGAGACCTTGTGTTACAAGGGTTGTTATGAATAATTCAACAAATTTCACATGTACTCTGCAGCGAGTACTCATGTGAAAATCTAGCTATGAGGTGTTAGCAGGTCGGCTCAGCGTAACGGCCGATAATAACATAAAATAGGAGTGAAAATCCAGTTTCGGCATTCATTAGGTAAAATAATTAGAAATTGAAAATAAAGAAACCTTCAACAATAACAAAATTCTTCCACGAAAATTAGTAGCCAGATAATGTAACATATCTGTTTTAATAAAACATGTCAAGAAGTTTTACCATAGTCAGGAAGGGCATTGGTACTAATAACAGATTAGTGCTACTGATACAGAAGATATAGAAAAACACGTCTGAGTGAGAGAAAATACTAGAACCTTACCACTGATGAGGTATTCGCTAGTCCTTAGGGTGACAACATATCTGCAATAACATTTCTTGACAGGAGGAATGTGATTGCCATCGATCTATCATCACCTCTTATATAAAAAGCGTTAATTAAAAGATAATGCCAGTTATATGCCTATATAGTGATATATATGTAGCTAGATTAATTATTATGTTTAAAAACCATTGTACGAATCAAGAGAAAACAAGTCTTTAGATTTATTACATTTTATAATGCTGTAAGTGACACCATAGTGTAGACATTGCAAATTGGCAGCGTTCTCCAAAGAGAGATAAACCACACCAACCAGTTAATAACAATGAAGCTTCTTTAATACCTTTCCATTAAAATATTGTTTTAATTTTTTTTACATATGAAAGTGAGACCTATAAACGATTGAAAATAAAGGGCACAAAGCAATTATTATTTGTTAGTATGAGAACAGTAATTAAATTTACTTCGAGAAAAAAAAATCTTCTAAACGATGCCTCCTGAAACCTTTCTGGAAATGTTCAATCGGCTTTTCTAAAGTTGCCGATAATTAATTAGATTTTTTCAATATTCAATCTGCCCAATTTCAGTTGATTCCCACAAGAGAGAAAGTCTATTTGTCTGAGTAGTTAAGCCAATGCTTCCATACATTTCATTCTGATATCGTATACAAAAGTTGTTTTGTTGCATTTCTTTGAAATGAAACCGTCACAGAATACCAGCATGATATAGACAATCTCGGACAGATTTCCATCCGTATATTTATATTACAGGTTAATCTTACTTGTGAAACACGGTATTGTTGACCGGATATTCAGTAAAAGTGTATTTTTGGCTTCAGAGGCTAAAAACACACGGCCAGAAAAATGTAATCAGTCTACATACTAATTTATTTATTTATTTAATCTTTATTGTACACACTCTTCAACAATGATGATGATTATACAGGAGTTAGCATATGAAATGCCTTTACCAGTTAACTTTTCTTAATAAAATCATAAAAATCAGACATACGACTTTGGAACATACGGTAGTTTATCAATATTGCAGTAGAATTGAGAACCGTCCATTTTAAATAGTTTAAATGTGATTTTCAAAAACGTAACAATTTCTGCAATAAGCAAGCAGTGTATAAAATCTCTAAATATTTTGACCAGGCCTGAGATAAGGATATCTCGTAGATCTCATTGATGTTTATCTTGAACAACTGGCGCTGCGCGTTGTTAACTTCGGTTTTTTTTTTCACTGCGGCACTTTAAATCTTCTCTTATTACGACAAACATTAATAACTCGGATGTTTATTTGTCTCTTGTGGAAAATATGTAAGGAAGGAATTTATGTGAAAATTTATTGAAAAATTTTGTTGTTCTATATCTATAAATGATCAGATAATTTACGTTAACAGTATTTTGCAAAGAAGTAAAAATTATTGTCCCGTCCGAAATGGTAACTAGTTACTTCTTTACGAATCTTTCCGAAGATTATTAAGATAGAGATTTATAAATCTTGTCATAAGTGACAAAGTAGTCATTAAGTACATGTTGTATGTATATACATGTACAGCGGTGATACTCTACAAGCGATGACGCTATACTCGCGGTCGTGAATTCAGTCCTATTTCCGGATAACCCGACAGCAATTCAACATACAAAACGTCTGTTCTTCCTTCCTTCATCTTCTTATTTACTTTAATGTTGAACAAAAAGCATATATAATGGTTTATCAAGTTCCAGAAATGTAGTTTCAGTGCGTCGACTTATGCGACGAGGACGGCAAATCGTGTTTGCTTCCCACCCAAACCGTTGCCTTAACTTTCGCCTACCCTACATTACCAGACAGAGTTGCTATAGATTCATGGTACTTCCAAGGTAAGCCTATACATTGCACCAGTTAGCCAATGCCTGCGTTGTCTACGCTACGGTCATATTGGCAAATTTTGTAAGAATTCGTAAAAATGCACCGTCTACGGTGAAGAACATCTATATAGACTGCCCTAAAGATCCCAAAGAAGTCGTTTGTGTTCACTGCAGTGGCAATCACATAGCCATTTCTTCAGATTGCCCTATTAAGAAAAAAAATTGAAGAAAATAAAACTAAATACCAAAAAGTTGCATATGCCGATTTATTCAATGAGAAGTCTTTTCCAACATTAAACAAGTCTAAACCAACTTATAACATAAAAAATCTCCTACAGTGCGATGAATTTGTAAACTTACTTATTTCTTCTATTATTAAAATAATATCCCTCAACAAGTCTGACAAAACGCCTGTTACTTCAGCAGGTCTCAAAAGCATTCTATTAGATACTTTCAGTACAAACAAACACAGAAATAAACTTAAAACTACATACTTTTTTATGGACCACTTGAATATCATTCAGCGGAATGCTCAAAGTCTATCTTGTAATAAACATGCTTTTACATATTTCCTTTACAATAATGATATACATATTGCTTTTATTTCTGAAACATGGTTAAAACCCGAAAAAATTAATATCAAAGGTTACAAAATAAAGCATATATAA
>JAGSMU010000538.1:0-65752 GCA_029286865.1 Teinopalpus imperialis
TGGTTTATCAAGTTCCAGAAATGTAGTTTCAGTGCGTCGACTTATGCGACGAGGACGGCAAATCGTGTTTGCTTCCCACCCAAACCGTTGCCTTAACTTTCGCCTACCCTACATTACCAGACAGAGTTGCTATAGATTCATGGTACTTCCAAGGTAAGCCTATACATTGCACCAGTTAGCCAATGCCTGCGTTGTCTACGCTACGGTCATATTGGCAAATTTTGTAAGAATTCGTAAAAATGCACCGTCTACGGTGAAGAACATCTATATAGACTGCCCTAAAGATCCCAAAGAAGTCGTTTGTGTTCACTGCAGTGGCAATCACATAGCCATTTCTTCAGATTGCCCTATTAAGAAAAAAAATTGAAGAAAATAAAACTAAATACCAAAAAGTTGCATATGCCGATTTATTCAATGAGAAGTCTTTTCCAACATTAAACAAGTCTAAACCAACTTATAACATAAAAAATCTCCTACAGTGCGATGAATTTGTAAACTTACTTATTTCTTCTATTATTAAAATAATATCCCTCAACAAGTCTGACAAAACGCCTGTTACTTCAGCAGGTCTCAAAAGCATTCTATTAGATACTTTCAGTACAAACAAACACAGAAATAAACTTAAAACTACATACTTTTTTATGGACCACTTGAATATCATTCAGCGGAATGCTCAAAGTCTATCTTGTAATAAACATGCTTTTACATATTTCCTTTACAATAATGATATACATATTGCTTTTATTTCTGAAACATGGTTAAAACCCGAAAAAAAAATTAATATCAAAGGTTACAAAATAGAAAGATTAGATATTGGTAGCAACCATAATGGTGTTGCTATACTTATAAAAAATAACTTAAATTATATTAGATTAAATACATTACATGATGATTCTTTGCAGAACATAGCTATTAGATTACAGTTCAACAATGAAGAAATCTCTATTGTTAGCTTCTATAGGTCCTACTTCAGTTGCCTCACAAAATTTTACTTATACACATATCAATAATTTCATTGATTCTCTTCCAAAGCCCTTGCTATTGGCGGGTGATTTTAACACACATCACACCATGTGGGGTTGCACTTCGAGTGATGGTCGTGGTACAACACTACATAATATTATTGAAGATAATGATCTATGTATACTCAATGATGGATAGGCCACCACTGTGGGTTCCCACAAATGGTGTCCCAATGTGTTAGATCTCACAATTGTTTCACCATCGCTATCACTTCGTTGCAACTGGTCTCTTCATAATGATCCAATGGGCACTTGCCAACTATCACTAGCATCTTTTGATCATTGACTCTTGGCATACCTATTAAAATAATTGCTTAGATATTTAATTTTTTACATGGCCGACAAGTTTATGTTAAATTTAATAATAATTTATATGGCCCAAAACCCACTTATCTGGGAATTTGTCAAGGTGGAATACTTAGTCCATTATTGTTTATTCTGTATATTCATAAGTTAAATATTGTTCTTGGTTCATAAGTCACAAACTTAAAACATGCAGATGATGTAGCTGTGTACTGCTCAGGATATAACATGGAAATAGCTGAAAACAAAATAAACACAGCTTTAAAAAAATTAAAAGCTTACTTTAACTACTTAAAATTGGATATAAGTTTGAGTAAATCGAAAGTAGTGGTTTTTAGTAGATCTAATTATAATAATATTAATTATTTTTTTTAAATTATTGATAATTAAATTGTTGTTATGCATCAAATTCCATTATTGTTAAAAAGCTGGAAATCATCCAAAACAACAGTTTGCGGTTAATAACTGGTGCTATGAAAACCACACCATATGCAAACAATGATATCTATGGAAGAAGAATGTAATGTGCCCACCATTACATCTAAGATTCTATTATTCTATAATTTTTAAAATTTAAATTTATCATTAAGCTCTTTGCATTTCACATCATGCACTACTGCGAAAAATTCAGCATTCCCATACTATTCCTTCTTCCATTAATTCTCCAAAATACCCTTTCATTCTTCTTCACTTCTCGAATTTTATGGCGTTTCTTGAGCACCATAACATTTACAAAGCAGTTGATAAATGGGCTTGTTATGAAGATACATTTGAGAGTAAATTCTTTGCTATGCGTATATCTATAAATAATGACCTTAAATCTAAAGAAGACTTTGATCTACACCTTACCGATTTATACTGACGCCTCAAAATCAGATCAAGGAGTATCACTAGCCTATTATCACAACATTAATAAGGTTGCTATGGATTTAGTTTGCCAGCTTCATCCAGCATTTTCGCAGCAAGAAAACAGAAACAGCGGCTTATCGTCAGTGACATTATGTCATGATGATGATGATATTAATTTATCCCTAATGGGAAAGGCAAAGGACTTTAGTCCATACAGCCAAATCTTGTTCGTATGATGGTTGGTCTGAAACTCGACTGTATGTCAGTTCTATCCAATCTGCAAAATAATTACTTTAGCAATAGAATAAACTATGTCATCAATCATATTAAAAAACTTTGGACGGATTTGCATAATCAAAATATCACTATTGAATTCACATGAACTCCGGCACATAGTGAAGCGGTGGGAAATGAAAAAGTTGATAATTTTGCAAAATCAATGATGATATTAATTTATCCCTAATGGGAAAGGCAAAGGATTTTAGTCCATACAGCCAGGTCTTGTTCGTATATGGTTGGTCTCTTTTACAAAATCAATGAATAACTTGAGTGGCCGTGACTTACATCTCGTCACCATACTGGAATACCTCAAATCTATCTCGCAGCGCTTCTTTCTAGGTTCGCACACCAAAACCTCGGACGGTCATTAGTAATCACCATCCATTCTCCACTCGGGAGAATCACTCGATAGCTAGGGAACTGGCAACTTGGGTGACATCATCAGATAGGTATGATACCAGAGAGTTGAGCGACACGCTCTGTTTATGAGCGCTTTGAGTAAGTAAGAGAACTACAATAGGGAACACGGTTTATAATCAGCTCACGGACCCCTCATTTACGTGAGCCCTGTGTCCGGTGAAGCTGTAAGAGCCGCATAGGCTAACAGCATCAACATCAACAGAATCTATCCTTGAGTGGCCAGATTAAAAATATTTCAATTCCATGGCAAGACCTAATTTCTGATGTTCGTAAAAAAATTAATAAAAATTGGCTTGAAGACAGGCAGTTTTTAAATAAAACAAAGGTAAATAGTACACTGAGATAAATAATGAATTTGGTAATAAACCCAGGTTCGTTAGGAGCAAATCTTTCTGTAAAAGGAAATTCTACACACAGATTTATAGACTGAGATTTGGTCATTGCAAATTTAACGCTCATCTTTACCGAATGAAAATAACTTCATCACCAAATTGCAATGAATGCTCCCTAAATGAAGAACAAACTTTACATCATATTTTTTTCACATGTCCGTCTTTTAATATTCATCGCATCCTATTCATTGATCAACTGCAAGAGGTTTATAAGAATTGCTTAAGTGCCCTGCAAGTTTTAGATCCGTATATGAATATATTAACTCTTTTTTTTTTTCGGGCTGATGGCCGCTGTTAGCCCCAGGGCTTTTACAGTTTCACCGGGTTGAGAGGTGACCGAGCGCTTATGGCTGTCAGTCGAGACCTCTATATATGGGTAACCAGCGCAAGGGACTTCGGCTTGGACCGAGAGGGCCGAACCTCGGCTCGGTCAGTTGCTTCTGACATAGGATTATCTTAATTAATATCACTATTATTATTAACTACCTGTACCACAACTTCAGAATGGGTGGGCGCTGGAGAAGAAGTGGCGCAAGAAACTACAGCAACGCTGTATCTGTATGGACTGGAGAGAACCGGCCAGTGACATGGTGGTATCGCGAATAACTTTGTTTGCGACGCCCTCGCCGTCAGCGGGGACGATATGAGGGTGCAATGTATGTGTTGTGTTTTATGAAGGGCTTGGGCCCTGGTGGTTGCGTCGTCAGGGTCGTCGAGGGCGTGCCTCGGTCTCCTACGGACGCGGGTAATATGTGATTCCCGATGGGATTGTAAGTGGCGGCACTTACAATCAAAGGGTTTCGGTGTGTGACGGCAGAGTCGAAATATCGACGAGAAGCCTGCTTCAGGTACTGAGCTATGGTCGGCAGCTCAAGATCTATGTGTAGATTTTCGTTACCAAGAACCACGGCGCACCGGTGGCCTTGCGCATGAAACGATTTTGTATTACCTGAAGTTGGTGAATGTGACGCGGGGAGGCATGCGCAAAGACGGGGCTTGCGTATGTCATTATGGGTCGGATGCACGCTTTGTAAAGTGTAATTTTATTACGCAGGGACATTTTGCTATTTTTATTAAGTAACGGGTGCAAACGACCTAGGACGAACGCTGCTCGATTCCGTACGCGGTTGACATGCGGACCGAAGGTTAGTCTTTCATCTAATGTGACGCCTAAGTATTTGACTGTCTTTTCCCAGGGGATTGGACGATCAAATAACTCTATAGTTTGGAGATGCGGCGTTTTGTTGCGCCGAGAGAAGTAAATGGCTGCACTTTTGGTGGGGTTAACCACGATCCTCCATTTCCGAAACCATTTCCCAAAGGTGTTGGCTGCAGATTGGAGGCGTTTACAAATAGCGTCTGGTTTAAATCCAGACACGTAGAGGCCGGTGTCCTCGGCGAAAAGGGCTAGCTCTACACCGCGAGTGCGCGGTATGTCGTTGGTGTAGTGTGTATAAAGTAGGACCTAGGACAGAGCCTTGTGGTACTCCGGCACAAATGTGGTGAACCTCGGAACGCATTCCCTCGACGCGGTAACGAAAGGTTCGATTTCGGAGAAAATCTCGTATGATAAGTACGAGTCGATCTGGCATACCGAGCTCATATAGTTTGTATATGAGCCCGTTATGCCAGACCTTGTCGAAAGCTTTCGCCACGTCGAGAAAAAGTGCCCCAGTTTGGTAGCCCTGAAGAAATTTACTGAGGATGTGCTCCGTGATGCGGTGCACTTGATGTGTGCATGAGTGTTGGGTGCGAAACCCGAACTGCTCATTGATTGGCAGCCCTCGGGACAGCATGAAGTCCTTGAGGCGGGTGAGGATGAGCCTTTCATATACCTTACCCAAGACTTTGAGTAGGCTTATGGGTCGATAGGCTGATGGATCGGTTGGATGTTTTGAGGGCTTGAGAATCCCTATGACGTCGGCTTCCTTCCAGGTGTTCGGGAAGGTGCCTTTGGATATGGCCGCGTTGTAGATTATCACCAGTAGGTGTAAAATGGACATGGTTAGGAGTTTCATCACCTTGTTGGTGATACCGTCGGGGCAGGGAGCCTTGCGTGGTCGCAGGTGTTTAATTATGGACTCAACTTCTTTGCATGTAACTTGAGTGACAGAATCGCGAGGTGGTTCCTTACTCCTCCGATCGACCTCGCTGTTAACCATTTCAAGGTGAGCGGCGTCGATCGGCAGGGTGCTCGGTGAGCATTGGAGCTCGAGATAGTCAGCCAGACATTCGGCTTTCTCTTCGTCTAAGAAGGCGGGCGGTTTATTGGGGCGCGCTAAGGGAGGCATTGTTTTGGCTTTGCCCCCTTTTAGGGATTTGGGAAGTCGCCAGTAGGCGAGATGGGAAGGTTCGATGTTAGAGAGGTGATTATCCCACCGATCGTCCTATACTGGGCTATGCGTGATCGGACTTTACGCTGAAGGGTACGTAGCACCAGCCGGTTACTTTGAATGGGATATAAGTCGTGGGCACGAGTCGCCGCATTCTTGCGCCTCATTAGGTCCTTTATGTCGATTGGCAGGGTCCATCGGTGGTCTTCCACCTGCCTCGAACAATCCTCGGCTACAGTCTGGATGTGCCTAGTGAGGGCATGAACTGCGAGGTTCGTGTCGTTGACTGAAGATATGTTCCTAGGAATAGCATCTAGGTGCGGTGATGTGGCTTCCCTCAGGTCGTTCCTGAGTCGGTGCCAGTCTACAATGGTTTTGGTGGAGGGTGAGGTTGGGGCGGAGGGCCCTAACCGAAGAAGAACGGGGCGATGATCGGAAGCGAGCTCATGGATTACCTCTATGCCTTGGAAGGCGAGATTGATGTTCTTACAGATGGCAATATCAAGCACATCCGGTGCGTGACCCAATTTGTTTGGAAAATGGGTAGGCGTAGTAGGCGCTACGACGTCGAAGTCGAGTGCGTCGCTTAGCGAGTCTAAAGCCAACCCCCGGGGGTTGATTTTAGTTGCATTCCACCGAGTGTGCTTGCTATTGAAATCTCCTGCCAAAATGACTGAGTTTCCAAGAGAAAGGAGCGCCACGAAGTCGCTTCGTAATACTCGTGCGTCACGTCTGCAAGGCAGGTAGACGGACGCGATTGTGATGGGGGCGTGGCCGGTCAAGGCTAGCTGACAGACCGAGGCTTCTAGGAAGGTTAGGGTTGGCGTATCGGCGGGCACTCAGTGCAAGGACTTTTTATAGTAGATGAGAGTTCCGCCATTAGCGGCGGAAGTTCTATCATTCCTAATGATGTTATAATTCGCAATGTTGGGATTGCGAGTGTGCGGTTTGAGGAATGTCTCTTGCACTAGGAGCACGTCGACTTGGTGATCGCGAACAAAATTGAAGATTTCGTCGCGTTCATTATTAATACCGTTCGCGTTAAAAACTGCGACGTTAAGGGAACGCGGTTTTACTCTGCCGTTGTAAAGGCCCTCTATGCTTGAAAGTTGACGATGGCTGACACTACATGTTGGTAGCGCATTGTGGCAGCAATCCTGATTTCGGGCTTGCCATTTGAATCCCTTAAGGCTTTTGCTAGGGCTGAGACGTCAGCGCCGTTGAAGACGGCGGCGAAGCGACACACTAAATCGAGGTCGCTTTCGCTAACCGGCCGTCCGGCTGATGGAGGGGGCTGCTCAACCGGTTGAGCAACGGTCGCTACGCCGATCGGCGTATGCCATGCGGGGCGTAGAGGTCGGACAGGGGCGAGAATTGGCGCGGGGGCGGTGGTCGGGGTAGCGACCTTGGGCGCGATTTTTAGTGCCGGACGTTTCGGCTTGGGGGCTTTTGGGCAGCCAAGGTAATTGGCTGTGTGTCCCTTTGTGTTGCACAGGGCACATGCGGGAGGCCCAAAAGTGGCCAGAAGGGACTTGTCCTTGGGTCTCGGACAGTCGGTGGTGCCATGGTCACCCAGGCACTTGACGCATCCGGGTTTGCCGAAGCAATTGCGAGCTGAGTGGCCATATAATTGGCATTTGTGGCACTGGCCTGGTGGGCCGTTTTTATGTGGGCGCTCTATAGTCAGCCCAGAGAGGTGGCAGCAGGTTTTCAGGTTAAATACCTGCTTCCCTGCCTCGGATCTTTCGAGGGCCACAATCACCATGTTGAATGGTTTATTATTATGGCCGCCTTAGGAGGCGGCGTCGGGGCGGGTGAAGCCCGCTTTTTTCTTTTTTTTTCAACCAGCGTGAAATCGCTGGTGTCTTCGGCTTGGGGATCCTCAGGGGACGCGGCGTTATCCAGCTCCATTTCCGAGACTGCGGATGAAGTGCAGGATATAGAGGAGGCCCTTGAGGAGGGTCTATCAGGGAGAGTCTTTCTTTAATTATGTCCTGGAAGACATCGGGGTATTTATTTTTTAATATGCTGATGAAGTGCAGTAACGATTCTGAGGAAGAGTCCTCCATTGTGCACTCTGTTCACTTTTATTTTTTCCTACTTTATTCGTGGGAAGTGTGGCCACCGGTGGGATGCCGGGGTGAATAGCCTACTTCCCTCCCTGCCGGGTATAGGCAGGGAGGATGTGTGCCTAGTTGTGTAGCCCTAGTGCATCCAAGTGCCAGTCTTATTGTGCACTTGGGTGTGTGCTTAAAGCTAACTAAAACTACGCGTGGGAGTATTATAAGTCCAGCGGGTTGGTCAACCTTGGCTAGGGCACTACCCAAGGCCAAGTTTTGCGTCGACTCCTTCCGGTTTCGCGTTTCCCAGAAGGGGAACCACGGGCGTACGGGGCTAGCCCTACACTAGCTAAGTTAACACCGCAAGGTATCCACTAGTGTAACCACCCAGGTGGCTTTGCAATAATCTTTCTTGGAAACTAATTTCCGATTACAATAGCACCCGCAATAAAAATTGCTCGGTGTATTGTTCTCGAAACAATGGGTGCGCAGATGGCTCACTCGGGGGCAGGTAGCTCGGGACGATTGTTCTCGGCGACTGCTGAGCGTCGAATGATATTAACTCTACTTTTGGAGACTTATAATGGAGAATACTAATTACGACTTTTTACCCGGATTTTTCAAGAAACACGATTGCGACAACTCTCAACTGTAACATAACGGAAAAAAAAACCTGACTAGACATTTACACAGATTTGAAAAATATAAATGAAGAATACTAAAGAATTGGCTTTTTTGCCTTTAAAAATCTTGATATGAAAATGTAAAACTTAAGATTTGGCTGTATGGCTTAGTTCCATTGCCTTTCTCGTTGAGAAAAACTCTACTCCTACTACAACTATAATTGTTTGTAAACTAAAGCTCTGTAGCGTTAATTGGTTGGGCAAGATATTATTAGCGTGTTTTGTGTTAGTTAACTTTATTATATCATTGTTTTATTAAAAAGTAAGAAGAATGGGGCCTGATACGGATGGACATTTAGCTTCAAATTCAGCGTCGCCAACAGTGCAGGTATGATGTTAGGCGCCATTCTGCGTATTTATTAATTCATATTTTGTTTGTAATTTTTCAATTAGATGTTATATAACTCTGATAACTTTCGGGGGCTAGGTCTTAGTATAAAAAGCTGTTATCCTTGCCACGCAGTTATTATGTGAGGAATTATATAAGATTTTGTATGAAACTATAACATTTAATTGTATAGAAGAAGGCATTATTAAATTCAAATATGATGTAAATTATTAAAAAAGTATACACTCCATATATTTTTCTTATTTTAGTTTTAGCAATTGTTCATGTTTCTTGCTCTAGTACCGGGAAAGAATCACACCCTTACTGCGAAACACTGCTTCGTTTTGTATGGTGAGTGTACGAATCTGGGGTCTCTATTTAATGGAATTACAGGCAATAAGGCATTCCATCTAAGTCCTCGGGTATGATAATTCTTGATCCTATTGACCCTTTGCCGAGGATGTATGAATATGTACTTACTATCAGGTGAATAGTTCATCTGATAGCTACCTATTACTAATTGTTTGCTCATTTGTTCCCCTAATATTATAAGTAAATAAGAAATCATTTTATAACTGTTTGCATTATTTTATTTAAATATCAATCAATCATCAATTTGGTTATTAACATTGCTCAAAACTTATATTGCACTTTTACACCTTCTCATCCTTATAAATGTAAAATAAATAATTTGCTATAAAAATAAACTATAAAACAAAAGGTGTCACAAAACACTTGATGTTATACACACCCATATGCTTATCACATTCATGTATTATTATTCTATTTTACACATAAATAGTCAGAAGAAAATATAATATGAAATGATATGCCTGTATAATGGTGGTAATGAATATATTTGAATCATTTATTTTTTCTGGTTACCTTAGGGTATAGTTGTATTTCAGATTGATAATGAGAAAAATTATTTCCTAATTAATTCATTTTTTGTTACCAATTTTTTTTATGGGATTTCAAAGAGTCTTTATAATATTTAATAATCTAATGTTTGTTTCCAAGCTCTCTGTATTTGCATGACCATGTTTAGAAACTGTGATAATGTGGATCATCACACGTCTTGGTTGCATTATTGGTTTGAGCAGGGTTATGTTATATATTTACATAACCCTACTCAGATACTATTAGAGAGGATACAAGATGTAGTTCTACTCACCATACTACACCAGTATATTGTAAATAATATATTTATTTAGAATACAAAAATATTTAAACTTTATTCTTTTAACTATAATGATGTTGATGTGCCCTTGATTTCCACTTCTTCTTTGTTTCTACATTCCAATTATTATTGCCACGTTGATATTTTACGAGGACATAGTTCTTTCCCGGTCCATTCATGCTGAAATTCACTCTATTTAAAAAAATACTGATATATTTGAATATAATGCTTCAAAAATGTAATAAGATGTAAATAAAAATGAGGGTCTTTTGGATAACAAGTGAAGGATTGTATTTCAAATATAAAACTACCTCGTCTCTAATAAGTAAAATGAATTAACATCATTTGCCAACGCGGTTTACTTTATTAATACTCCAGAACTACAGGGAGCATCACCTCATCTAATCCTCTATATAATGTAAGTCCACCAGTGTTATATAATGCTTTATTAATTTTTATCACCATATTTTAATTATGTATTGCAATTGTTTAACATTCAGACATTTTATTACAATAGAAGTAATGAGCACAATCTAGTTCATTTTAGACCTTGTAGAATCAGAATTATTTTATAATGTATTTGTTTTAAATTGTTCATTTAATTCTAATACGACTATCAATGTTCTAGAACTATGTAGTGATTAAAACTTTTAAAATGTTGTATGCTTAAGAATTTTAAATTGTAATTATGCTGGGATGTGCATTTTATTGATTTAGTAAGAGAAATTACTAGTTTTATGTTAAATTTTGTACTGCTTTTCATGTATCCTCTACGTGGTAAGACGCAGTGGCATGTATTTTTGTGTTTTTTTTTTTTTTTTTTAAATAATTCATACAATACTAATTACCTAACGGTTTCATAGCTGCCGACCATGTTCGTTGACACAATTTTATGACCATGCTCCTCTGCTTGAAATTAAGGTGTGCGCATGGACTTAACTTGTTTAGTATTAGCTTTTAAACTATTACTGCAAACTGAAGAGTTAGTTTATCAATCTAATTATTTTTTGTAGTAATTGTTTATTTCCGTTGTGTATTCAAGATCATAGTCTGCCACGTGGCCCACGCCTTAGCTTTTAAATTTATTTCTCTTACCAACAACTCTTTACAACGCGCAATTTTATTTATCGGACAAGCTTCGAATTCCATTAAATAAATAGAAGAAATGTTTTCGCAAACGATTCGTGAATAACGCGTTGCAGGCAGTACAACCATGAGTCATTATAATTTTGTTAGCATGTGCTGTTTAATTATCAATAATTATAGATTTAATAGTTTATTATGATAATATTTGCTTTCTTATATTGGACGTAGCCCTTTATGGTTCTCCTCTCTCTCAGGATATGTCAACATTTATGCCCTTATTAGAAATGCCAATTATGAATAGTTTTTATTTACTAATGAGTAATGAGTGACATTTTGCAAACATGTTAATTGTTCTAACTATATGATTTTCAATGATTGCCTGATGTTACTGGAACCGGTAATCTAATTTTGAAGAATACGATTAAATTAAAAATAACGCTCGGCGCTAGCTTATCATGCCTTATGTGGAACTAGAAGTAACAACTGTAATACAACCACCGTTGAGCTTAGACCTCGCCGGAGAGGATGTTAAAGCATATCTCGCCATATGATTTGAGCGTTATGCCGTTGTTTTTCTATTGTTTTTGTTGTACAGATATCTACAATATTGGCATAGTCGAAAGTGCCAAAAGTGCTGGTTCAATTCGCGACCACCTCAAAATATGCTACTTCCAAATATATGTGCTGTTAATAACTGAAATAAGTCATGTCATAAGGCGGCGTTGACGTATTTGTAAATAATCATTGCTGCCTATTGCTGTAGTTATATAATGAAGTGGATGAAGTTTAAATGTTATAGATTGAAAAGTTTTATATAGCCGATAAGGTAACATCAATTTATACTATCGAGTGAACCAAGCTGTGGCGTATTTTGACATGTCCACTAACGTATAAGGTTGACATGGTATGTATAGCGGGATAGGACTATTGGTGTTTATATATATATATATATATATATATATGTATATATATATATATATATATATATATATATATATATATAATATATATATATAAAGAAATAATAAAGTAAAAATATAATAAGGGAATAATATTGTCGCCGGCTCGGCAAGAGTGCACTAGTTTTAGGCATGAGGCGTCTGTTGCTATGGTGGTGTGCCATTGCGCGTGCCAAGCTTGTCGTTTAGTGAGTGTCTATGCCCAAATGTGTAATAATAGGTAAACCACGCGTCTTTTCTGTTTTAAGATTCAAAATGCAAATTATTCTAGTGGCTTAGGGTGCGGTCTTCGACACTTAGGGTCAGAGGTTCGAATCGATGTCTTCTATATCTTTATACCATTTTTTGTCGACATCCTCATTTATCTTTGAATATGGGAGCTGGAACTTCCACTTTCCCTGGACCCCTTCATGTACAAGAGTGCGCGTAAACACCGCGCGCGCCATCTCGAGGTCTTAGCAATTTGGCGACGGTCGACCCCGTGTTCATCTATGGGGTTGAAGAAGGGCGTGATATACCCTCCTCCGGCGCCGTTTTCTGGCTGCAGATTGGGAGATCAGTGGATCTTTCTTTCCCATTCCGCAGCCTCTTTCTCTGACATAGCTTGTTTGCAGAAGGCGACAACGGCGCTCCACGGCCTCTCGTTTTCCACCATAGCCTTAAGGAGCGCTGGTAACGAGATCGTCTCCACTACTGCTGTAATTCCCACTCCCTTGATGAGAACCATTCTCCCCGGAGTAGAAGCATCAAGCGTACAGAGTGTATAACTAGTATAAGATCAAATCAGTTCTATATTTCGTTTAGTCCATGTTTATATCTTAAGCATGTCCCGTCTTCATGAATAAAAATTGCAATATCGAACTAGAAACAAAATAGATAAATCCAACATTCAGTGTGAAATTATGAATATATTGTTTTTATTTTGCGTTTTATGTTCTCGCCAACGTCCCGCAATGGTTAAAGTAAGCCCTTTAATCAGTGCGTGCTGTCAGCGATGGTCCTTGGAATTAAGACATGGTCCTTCCGCCATATTAGAAAGCTCAACGTTACATGGCGAGCTATGGGATGGCTATGCTCAGTACTATCTGCGTGTGAGAAATCGAAACGTTTGTATCCTCAGTAGAACCCAGGCATGTGCGAATGGGTTATAGACCGGGCGTGTAGTTCTTATAACCAAAAACCGACGGGAAAGGAAGGTTCTCGAGTCTCAAACTCGTATTGGCCACAGCAGTGTAAGACGACCCGCTACTAGGTGTAGGGACGAAGTAAGCAAATCTGTGGAAAGTAGATGGATGCTGTTAGCTCAGGTCCTGCTTCGAATTTATTATTGTATTGATTATGAGAATTGAGTTGTGTGATTCCTGCGGCCCATGACACCTATATTCACTCTCGATAAGGAATCATAATGCCGATGTGCCGTCACCCTTGAGGATTAAGAAGGAATGCCGCATCACCAGTAACAAGGATCTTGTTCGTAACAATCTGTGGGGGACGCCTATATTTAGCAGTACAGTAGCCTAGTGATGGTATGAGATAATGGTGATGATGAAATACTATAGAACCTCTTGAATATCAAGGTGTTCTATGTGTATTTTAGGTGCCCTCTTAATAATTAATATAATCAATTCTAAGAAAAATCTATATAATAAATTATTTTCTTTGTTCTCAGTCCATTGAATGCGGCAGTGGAAGTAAAGCTTTCGATAAAATAAAACAGAAATTCAGGAACATCGGATTATATTTTTTTTATGAAAAAGGTTGGAACCCTATAGGGCCGTCAGTCCCAGCGAATATGAACCCTGAACATAAAGAATCATCCAAGAACCAAGTTCCAAAAAAAAATGTAATAACAATATGTAAGTCGCTGAAAGAATTGGAGTCCGAACAAGTGATCAAAAAATTGATTAAACACACGAACAACATCTTAAAAGGAGATGAGAGGACTAATATTCAATGCAGACACTGCAACAACATTCCCTTGCGTCCCGTCACTGGACCCTGCGGCCATACAAGATGCCTTGAGTAATTGTTCTTTTTTATTAATACAATAACGAATAACTACCATGTGGTTCTAACATATAAACAATAACATACATTAAAATTTCCTTAGGTGCACTATAAGACAGGCGATTTGTTATTGCGGCGTTCCTGCCCGAGATGAACTGAATATCGACATAACAACGCGCGAGTTAGTTCAGAAGTTGATTAAAGTCTCTACAAGGTATTTATTCATTTTAATCAGATAATGCTGTAACCACATAAACCTAATGCAACAAACGATTGTGCGCACTTGGCTTTGCAAACAATTTTATGCGCCGACACGCAACGCGAACGTTTATTGTCGACATAAAAATGATGGCCAACGAGCTATGGGGTCAATTGAAGGTTTGTGATCACTACACGCATGACACGGTTAATTCGTGTAAATTATTTTTCCAAAAACTTAAAGTTTTAGCGAGATAGCATTTTTGTACTGTTATCCTTAGTCCATTTATTATTATTGACATTGGGCTTATAAACAATCTCAAAAAGTAGCCGACTTGTAAGAACCTCACTAAGCGCAATCGGTGTTTGTAATTGTAGAGTCGCATGAAATTTTAAAATTATTATATGCATAACGATATTTAAATGTTAATTCGCATTTATTCGCAGCACAAGCAGCCTATACAGTGAAACCAACCTCATTGTTACAAAACGCTCAGGTAAGATTCCCCTTTGTTCTTTTAATTGGAAGTATTTTTCTTTTCTTTGAATTTTGTTTTTTATCTGTCATATATATTCTGTTGTTTGCGAATTCCTGCGAAGTAATATAGTTTTTGTTTTGACAGATTATAACAAATTTGAAATGCTTTTCTTTAAACGCAGTCTAAACTAAAATATGTTTATAGGGCTACGGTAACCTAAAGTTTATTAATTACCAAGCTGAGCGGTCCGCTTCATATTCACCGGCTTCAGGTTATACAAAATCTTTTCATGCGCGAGGCCACCGGTGCGCCGTGGTTCTTGCGTAATGAAAATCTACACACAGATAGAGCTGCCGACCATAGCTCAGTACCTGAAGCAGGTATCTCGCGATATATTGCGCAGGTATATTGCGACTCTGCCGTCACACACCCAAACCCCTTGATTGTAAGTGCCGCCACTTACAATCCCATCGCGCATCATAGATTCACCGGCGTCCGAAGGAGACCCAGGCAGGCCCTCGACGACCCCGACGACGCGACCACCAGGGCCCAAGCTCTTCATAAAACACTACGCACGTACATTGCACCCTCATACCACCCCGTCGACGGCGAGGGCGTCGCAAACAAAGGTGATTCGCGATACCGCCATGTCATAGGCCAGTCGATACAGTTAGAAGCGTCGCTGGAGTTTCTTGCGCCACTTCTTCTCGTTGAGAAAAACTCTACTCCTACTACAACTATAATTGTTTGTAAACTAAAGCTCTGTAGCGTTAATTGGTTGGGCAAGATATTGTTAGCGTGTTTTGTGTTAATTAACTTTATTGTATCATAGTTTTATTAAAAAGTAAGAAGAATGAGGCCTGACACGGATGGACATTTAGCTTCAAATTCAGCGTCGCCAACAGTTCAGGTATGATGTTAGGCGCCATTTTGCGTATTTATTAATTCATATTTTGTTTGTAATTTTCAATTAGATGTTATATAACTCTGATAACTTTCGGGGCTAGGTCTTAGTATAAAAGCTATTATCCTTGCCACGCAGTTTTTAGGAAGGAAGTATATAATATTTTGTATGAAACTATAACATTATTGTATAGAAGAAGGCATTATTAAATTCAAATATGATGTAAATTATTAAAAAAGTATACACTCCATATATTTTTCTTATTTTAGTTTTAGCAATTGTTCATGTTTCTTGCTCTAGTACCGGGAAAGAATCACACCCTTACTGCGAAACACTGCTTCGTTTTGTATGGTGAGTGTACGAATCTGGGGTCTCTATTTAATGGAATTACAGGCAATAAGGCATTCCATCTAAGTCCTCGGGTATGATAATTCTTGATCCTATTGACCCTTTGCCGAGGATGTATGAATATGTACTTACTATCAGGTGAATAGTTCATCTGATAGCTACCTATTACTAATTGTTTGCTTATTTGTTCCCCTAATATTATAAGTAAATAAGAAATAATTTTATAACTGTTTGCATTATTTTATTTAAATATCAATCAATCATCAATTTGGTTATTAACATTGCTCAAAACTTATATTGCACCTTTACACTTTCTTATCTTTATAAATGTAAAATAAATAATATGCTATAAAAATAAACTATAAAACAAAAGGTGTCACAAAATACTTGAAGTTATACACACTCATATGCTTATCACATTCTATTTCACAGATATATTGTCAGAAGAAAATATAATATGATATGATATGCCTGTGTAGTAATGGTGGTAATGAATATATTTAACTTTTCTGGTTACTTTAGGGTATAGTTGTATTTTAGATTGCTAATGAGAAAAATTATTTCCTAATTAATAAATTTTTTGTTACCAATTTCATTTATGGGGTTTCAAAGAGTCTTTATAATATTTAATAATCTAATGTTTGTTTCCAAGCTCTCTGTATTTGCATGACCATGTTTAGAAACTGTGATAATGTGGATCATCACACGTCTTGGTTGCATTATTGGTTTGAGCAGGGTTATGTTATATATTTACATAACCCTACTCAGATTACTATTAGAGAGGATACAAGATGTAGTTCTACTCACCATACTACACCAGTATATTGTAAATAATATATTTATTTAGAATACAAAAATATTTAAACTTTATTCTTTTAACTATAATGATGTTGATGTGCCCTTGATTTCCACTTCTTCTTTGTTTCTACATTCCAATTATTATTGCCACGTTGATATTTTACGAGGACATAGTTCTTTCCCGGTCCATTCATGCTGAAATTCACTCTATTTAAAAAAATACTGATATATTTGAATATAATGCTTCAAAAATGTAATAAGATGTAAATAAAAATGAGGGTCTTTTGGATAACAAGTGAAGGATTGTATTTCAAATATAAAACTACCTCGTCTCTAATAAGTAAAATGAATTAACATCATTTGCCAACGCGGTTTACTTTATTAATACTCCAGAACTACAGGGAGCATCACCTCATCTAATCCTCTATATAATGTAAGTCCACCAGTGTTATATAATGCTTTATTAATTTTATCACCATATTTTAATTATGTATTGCAATTGTTTAACATTCAGACATTTTATTACAATAGAAGTAATGAGCACAATCTAGTTCATTTTAGACCTTGTAGAATCAGAATTATTTTATAATGTATTTGTTTTAAATTGTTCATTTAATTCTAATACGACTATCAATGTTCTAGAACTATGTAGTGATTAAAACTTTTAAAATGTTGTATGCTTAAGAATTTTAAATTGTAATTATGCTGGGATGTGCATTTTATTGATTTAGTAAGAGAAATTACTAGTTTTATGTTAAATTTTGTACTGCTTTTCATGTATCCTCTACGTGGTAAGACGCAGTGGCATGTATTTTTGTGTTTTTTTTTTTTAAATAATTCATACAATACTAATTACCTAACGGTTTCATAGCTGCCGACCATGTTCGTTGACACAATTTTATGACCATGCTCCTCTGCTTGAAATTAAGGTGTGCGCATGGACTTAACTTGTTTAGTATTAGCTTTTAAACTATTACTGCAAACTGAAGAGTTAGTTTATCAATCTAATTATTTTTTGTAGTAATTGTTTATTTCCGTTGTGTATTCAAGATCATAGTCTGCCACGTGGCCCACGCCTTAGCTTTTTTAAATTTATTTCTCTTACCAACAACTCTTTACAACGCGCAATTTTATTTATCGGACAAGCTTCGAATTCCATTAAATAAATAGAAGAAATGTTTTCGCAAACGATTCGTGAATAACGCGTTGCAGGCAGTACAACCATGAGTCATTATAATTTTGTTAGCATGTGCTGTTTAATTATCAATAATTATAGATTTAATAGTTTATTATGATAATATTTGCTTTCTTATATTGGACGTAGCCTTTATGGTTCTCCTCTCTCTCCAGGATATGTCAACATTTATGCCCTTATTAGAAATGCCAATTATGAATAGTTTTTTTTTATTTACTAATGAGTAATGAGTGACATTTTGCAAACATGTTAATTGTTCTAACTATATGATTTTCAATGATTGCCTGATGTTACTGGAACCGGTAATCTAATTTTGAAAGAATACGATTAAATTAAAAAATAACGCTCGGCGCTAGCTTATCATGCCTTATGTGGAACTAGAAGTAACAACTGTAATACAACCACCGTTGAGCTTAGACCTCGCCGGAGAGGATGTTAAAGCATATCTCGCCATATGATTTGAGCGTTATGCCGTTGTTTTTCTATTGTTTTTGTTGTACAGATATCTACAATATTGGCATAGTCGAAAGTGCCAAAAGTGCTGGTTCAATTCGCGACCACCTCAAAATATGCTACTTCCAAATATATGTGCTGTTAATAACTGAAATAAGTCATGTCATAAGGCGGCGTTGACGTATTTGTAAATAATCATTGCTGCCTATTGCTGTAGTTATATAATGAAGTGGATGAAGTTTAAATGTTATAGATTGAAAAGTTTTATATAGCCGATAAGGTAACATCAATTTATACTATCGAGTGAACCAAGCTGTGGCGTATTTTGACATGTCCACTAACGTATAAGGTTGACATGGTATGTATAGCGGGATAGGACTATTGGTGTTTATATATATATATATATATATATATATGTATATATATATATGTATATATATATATATATATATATATAATATATATATATAAAGAAATAATAAAGTAAAAATATAATAAGGGAATAATATTGTCGCCGGCTCGGCAAGAGTGCACTAGTTTTAGGCATGAGGCGTCTGTTGCTATGGTGGTGTGCCATTGCGCGTGCCAAGCTTGTCGTTTAGTGAGTGTCTATGCCCAAATGTGTAATAATAGGTAAACCACGCGTCTTTTCTGTTTTTAAGATTCAAAATGCAAATTATTCTAGTGGCTTAGGGTGCGGTCTTCGACACTTAGGGTCAGAGGTTCGAATCGATGTCTTCTATATCTTTATACCATTTTTTTTTGTCGACATCCTCATTTATCTTTGAATATGGGAGCTGGAACTTCCACTTTCCCCTGGACCCCTTCATGTACAAGAGTGCGCGTAAACACCGCGCGCGCCATCTCGGAGTCTTAGCAATTTGGCGACGGTCGACCCCCGTGTTCATCTATGGGGTTGAAGAAGGGCGTGATATACCCTCCTCCGGCGCCGTTTTCTGGCTGCAGATTGGGAGATCAGTGGATCTTTCTTTCCCATTCCGCAGCCTCTTTCTGCGACATAGCTTGTTTGCAGAAGGCGACAACGGCGCTCCACGGCCTCTCGTTTTCCACCATAGCCTTAAGGAGCGCTGGTAACGAGAGATCGTCTCCCACTACTGCTGTAATTCCCACTCCCTTGATGAGAACCATTCTCCCCGGAGTAGAAGCATCAAGCGTACAGAGTGTATAACTAGTATAAGATCAAATCAGTTCTATATTTCGTTTAGTCCATGTTTATATCTTAAGCATGTCCCGTCTTCATGAATAAAAATTGCAATATCGAACTAGAAACAAAATAGATAAATCCAACATTCAGTGTGAAATTATGAATATATTGTTTTTATTTTGCGTTTTATGTTCTCGCCAACGTCCCGCAATGGTTAAAGTAAGCCCTTTAATCAGTGCGTGCTGTCAGCGATGGTCCTTGGAATTAAGACATGGTCCTTCCGCCATATTAAGCTCAACGTTACATGGCGAGCTATGGGATGGCTATGCTCAGTACTATCTGCGTGTGAGAAATCGAAACGTTTGTATCCTCAGTAGAACCCAGGCATGTGCGAATGGGTTATAGACCGGGCGTGTAGTTCTTATAACCAAAAACCGACGGGAAAGGAAGGTTCTCGAGTCTCAAACTCGTATTGGCCACAGCAGTGTAAGACGACCCGCTACTAGGTGTAGGGACGAAGTAAGCAAATCTGTGGAAAGTAGATGGATGCTGTTAGCTCAGGTCCTGCTTCGAATTTATTATTGTATTGATTATGAGAATTGAGTTGTGTGATTCCTGCGGCCCATGACACCTATATTCACTCTCGATAAGGAATCATAATGCCGATGCCGTCACCCTTGAGGATTAAGAAGGAATGCCGCATCACCAGTAACAAGGATCTTGTTCGTAACAATCTGTGGGGACGCCTATATTTAGCAGTACAGTAGCCTAGTGATGGTATGAGATAATGGTGATGATGAAATACTATAGAACCTCTTGAATATCAAGGTGTTCTATGTGTATTTTAGGTGCCCTCTTAATAATTAATATAATCAATTCTAAGAAAAATCTATATAATAAATTATTTTCTTTGTTCTCAGTCCATTGAATGCGGCAGTGGAAGTAAAGCTTTCGATAAAATAAAACAGAAATTCAGGAACATCGGATTATATTTTTTATGAAAAGGTTGGAACCCTATAGGGCCGTCAGTCCCAGCGAATATGAACCCTGAACATAAAGAATCATCCAAGAACCAAGTTCAAAAATGTAATAAGATGTAAATAAAAATGAGGGTCTTTTGGATAACAAGTGAAGGATTGTATTTCAAATATAAAACTACCTCGTCTCTAATAAGTAAAATGAATTAACATCATTTGCCAACGCGGTTTACTTTATTAATACTCCCAGAACTACAGGAGCATCACCTCATCTAATCCTCTATATAATGTAAGTCCACCAGTGTTATATAATGCTTTATTAATTTTATCACCATATTTTAATTATGTATTGCAATTGTTTAACATTCAGACATTTTATTACAATAGAAGTAATGAGCACAATCTAGTTCATTTTAGACCTTGTAGAATCAGAATTATTTTATAATGTATTTGTTTTAAATTGTTCATTTAATTCTAATACGACTATCAATGTTCTAGAACTATGTAGTGATTAAAACTTTTAAAATGTTGTATGCTTAAGAATTTTAAATTGTAATTATGCTGGGATGTGCATTTTATTGATTTAGTAAGAGAATTACTAGTTTTATGTTAAATTTTGTACTGCTTTTCATGTATCCTCTACGTGGTAAGACGCAGTGGCATGTATTTTTGTGTTTTTTTTTTTTTAAATAATTCATACAATACTAATTACCTAACGGTTTCATAGCTGCCGACCATGTTCGTTGACACAATTTTATGACCATGCTCCTCTGCTTGAAATTAAGGTGTGCGCATGGACTTAACTTGTTTAGTATTAGCTTTTAAACTATTACTGCAAACTGAAGAGTTAGTTTATCAATCTAATTATTTTTTGTAGTAATTGTTTATTTCCGTTGTGTATTCAAGATCATAGTCTGCCACGTGGCCCACGCCTTAGCTTTTTTAAATTTATTTCTCTTACCAACAACTCTTTACAACGCGCAATTTTATTTATCGGACAAGCTTCGAATTCCATTAAATAAATAGAAGAAATGTTTTCGCAAACGATTCGTGAATAACGCGTTGCAGGCAGTACAACCATGAGTCATTATAATTTTGTTAGCATGTGCTGTTTAATTATCAATAATTATAGATTTAATAGTTTATTATGATAATATTTGCTTTCTTATATTGGACGTAGCCCTTTATGGTTCTCCTCTCTCTCCAGGATATGTCAACATTTATGCCCTTATTAGAAATGCCAATTATGAATAGTTTTTTTTTATTTACTAATGAGTAATGAGTGACATTTTGCAAACATGTTAATTGTTCTAACTATATGATTTTCAATGATTGCCTGATGTTACTGGAACCGGTAATCTAATTTTGAAAGAATACGATTAAATTAAAAAATAACGCTCGGCGCTAGCTTATCATGCCTTATGTGGAACTAGAAGTAACAACTGTAATACAACCACCGTTGAGCTTAGACCTCGCCGGAGAGGATGTTAAAGCATATCTCGCCATATGATTTGAGCGTTATGCCGTTGTTTTTCTATTGTTTTTGTTGTACAGATATCTACAATATTGGCATAGTCGAAAGTGCCAAAAGTGCTGGTTCAATTCGCGACCACCTCAAAATATGCTACTTCCAAATATATGTGCTGTTAATAACTGAAATAAGTCATGTCATAAGGCGGCGTTGACGTATTTGTAAATAATCATTGCTGCCTATTGCTGTAGTTATATAATGAAGTGGATGAAGTTTAAATGTTATAGATTGAAAAGTTTTATATAGCCGATAAGGTAACATCAATTTATACTATCGAGTGAACCAAGCTGTGGCGTATTTTGACATGTCCACTAACGTATAAGGTTGACATGGTATGTATAGCGGGATAGGACTATTGGTGTTTATATATATATATATATATATATATATATGTATATATATATGTATATATATATATATATATATATAATATATATATATAAAGAAATAATAAAGTAAAAATATAATAAAGGGAATAATATTGTCGCCGGCTCGGCAAGAGTGCACTAGTTTTAGGCATGAGGCGTCTGTTGCTATGGTGGTGTGCCATTGCGCGTGCCAAGCTTGTCGTTTAGTGAGTGTCTATGCCCAAATGTGTAATAATAGGTAAACCACGCGTCTTTTCTGTTTTTAAGATTCAAAATGCAAATTATTCTAGTGGCTTAGGGTGCGGTCTTCGACACTTAGGGTCAGAGGTTCGAATCGATGTCTTCTATATCTTTATACCATTTTTTTTTGTCGACATCCTCATTTATCTTTGAATATGGGAGCTGGAACTTCCACTTTCCCCTGGACCCCTTCATGTACAAGAGTGCGCGTAAACACCGCGCGCGCCATCTCGAGGTCTTAGCAATTTGGCGACGGTCGACCCCCGTGTTCATCTATGGGGTTGAAGAAGGGCGTGATATACCCTCCTCCGGCGCCGTTTTCTGGCTGCAGATTGGGAGATCAGTGGATCTTTCTTTCCCATTCCGCAGCCTCTTTCTGCGACATAGCTTGTTTGCAGAAGGCGACAACGGCGCTCCACGGCCTCTCGTTTTCCACCATAGCCTTAAGGAGCGCTGGTAACGAGAGATCGTCTCCCACTACTGCTGTAATTCCCACTCCCTTGATGAGAACCATTCTCCCCGGAGTAGAAGCATCAAGCGTACAGAGTGTATAACTAGTATAAGATCAAATCAGTTCTATATTTCGTTTAGTCCATGTTTATATCTTAAGCATGTCCCGTCTTCATGAATAAAAATTGCAATATCGAACTAGAAACAAAATAGATAAATCCAACATTCAGTGTGAAATTATGAATATATTGTTTTTATTTTGCGTTTTATGTTCTCGCCAACGTCCCGCAATGGTTAAAGTAAGCCCTTTAATCAGTGCGTGCTGTCAGCGATGGTCCTTGGAATTAAGACATGGTCCTTCCGCCATATTAGAAAGCTCAACGTTACATGGCGAGCTATGGGATGGCTATGCTCAGTACTATCTGCGTGTGAGAAATCGAAACGTTTGTATCCTCAGTAGAACCCAGGCATGTGCGAATGGGTTATAGACCGGGCGTGTAGTTCTTATAACCAAAAACCGACGGGAAAGGAAGGTTCTCGAGTCTCAAACTCGTATTGGCCACAGCAGTGTAAGACGACCCGCTACTAGGTGTAGGGACGAAGTAAGCAAATCTGTGGAAAGTAGATGGATGCTGTTAGCTCAGGTCCTGCTTCGAATTTATTATTGTATTGATTATGAGAATTGAGTTGTGTGATTCCTGCGGCCCATGACACCTATATTCACTCTCGATAAGGAATCATAATGCCGATGTGCCGTCACCCTTGAGGATTAAGAAGGAATGCCGCATCACCAGTAACAAGGATCTTGTTCGTAACAATCTGTGGGGGACGCCTATATTTAGCAGTACAGTAGCCTAGTGATGGTATGAGATAATGGTGATGATGAAATACTATAGAACCTCTTGAATATCAAGGTGTTCTATGTGTATTTTAGGTGCCCTCTTAATAATTAATATAATCAATTCTAAGAAAAATCTATATAATAAATTATTTTCTTTGTTCTCAGTCCATTGAATGCGGCAGTGGAAGTAAAGCTTTCGATAAAATAAAACAGAAATTCAGGAACATCGGATTATATTTTTTTTATGAAAAAGGTTGGAACCCTATAGGGCCGTCAGTCCCAGCGAATATGAACCCTGAACATAAAGAATCATCCAAGAACCAAGTTCCAAAAAAAAATGTAATAACAATATGTAAGTCGCTGAAAGAATTGGAGTCCGAACAAGTGATCAAAAAATTGATTAAACACACGAACAACATCTTAAAAGGAGATGAGAGGACTAATATTCAATGCAGACACTGCAACAACATTCCCTTGCGTCCCGTCACTGGACCCTGCGGCCATACAAGATGCCTTGAGTAATTGTTCTTTTTTATTAATACAATAACGAATAACTACCATGTGGTTCTAACATATAAACAATAACATACATTAAAATTTCCTTAGGTGCACTAGAAGACAGGCGATTTGTTATTGCGGCGTTCCTGCCCGAGATGAACTGAATATCGACATAACAACGCGCGAGCTAGTTCAGAAGTTGATTAAAGTCTCTACAAGGTATTTAGTCATTTTAATCAGATAATGCTGTAACCACATAAACCTAATGCAACAAACGATTGTGCGCACTTGGCTTTGCAAACAATTTTATGCGCCGACACGCAACGCGAACGTTTATTGTCGACATAAAAATGATGGCCAACGAGCTATGGGGTCAATTGAAGGTTTGTGATCACTACACGCATGACACGGTTAATTCGTGTAAATTATTTTCAAAACTTAAAGTTTTAGCGAGATAGCATTTTGTACTGTTATCCTTAGTCCATTTATTATTATTGACATTGGGCTTATAAACAATCTCAAAAGTAGCCGACTTGTAAGAACCTCACTAAGCGCAATCGGTGTTTGTAATTGTAGAGTCGCATGAAATTTTAAAATTATTATATGCATAACGATATTTAAATGTTAATTCGCATTTATTCGCAGCACAAGCAGCCTATACAGTGAAACCAACCTCATTGTTACAAAACGCTCAGGTAAGATTCCCCTTTGTTCTTTTAATTGGAAGTATTTTTCTTTTCTTTGAATTTTGTTTTATCTGTCATATATATTCTGTTGTTTGCGAATTCCTGCGAAGTAATATAGTTTTGTTTTGACAGATTATAACAAATTTGAAATGCTTTTCTTTAAACGCAGTCTAAACTAAAATATGTTTATAGGGCTACGGTAACCTAAAGTTTATTAATTACCAAGCTGAGCGGTCCGCTTCATATTCACCGGCTTCAGGTTATACAAAATCTTTTCATGCGCGAGGCCACCGGTGCGCCGTGGTTCTGCGTAATGAAAATCTACACACAGATAGAGCTGCCGACCATAGCTCAGTACCTGAAGCAGGTATCTCGCGATATATTGCGCAGGTATATTGCGACTCTGCCGTCACACACCCAAACCCCTTGATTGTAAGTGCCGCCACTTACAATCCCATCGCGCATCATAGATTCACCGGCGTCCGAAGGAGACCCAGGCAGGCCCTCGACGACCCCGACGACGCGACCACCAGGGCCCAAGCTCTTCATAAAACACTACGCACGTACATTGCACCCTCATACCACCCCCGTCGACGGCGAGGGCGTCGCAAACAAGGTGATTCGCGATACCGCCATGTCATAGGCCAGTCGATACAGTTAGAAGCGTCGCTGGAGTTTCTTGCGCCACTTCTTCTCCAGCGCCCACGCATTCCGAAGTGGTGGTACATATAGCCAATAAAAATAATAGAGATATTAATGTAGATAATTCTTAGTCAGAAGCAACTGACCGAGCCGAGGTTTGGCCCTCTCGGGCACCCTCGAGTCAGACGCTCTCGCGGAACAGGGCCGAGGCTCCCTCTCGGGAGCCCTTGTGCTGGTTACCCACTAATAGAGGTCTCGACTGAGCGGCATAAGCGCTCGGTCACCTCTCAACCCGGCGAAACTGTAGAAGCCCTCGGGCTAACAGCGGCCATCACCCCGCAAAAAAAAAAGCTGAGCGCTGTAAATATATACATGTTTTTAATTAATGTATTTTTTAGAAAAATGTATTTATTTTACTTTTATTTTTTGGGGGAAAATTTCATTTGTAAGTCTCATATAAGTAAGCATCATGCGGCTAAATCACATGTTGTAACATAATTAGAGATTTGATTCGTAGCTTTAGGGTCCAGGTAGAAATAATAAATTTTTCGGTATATTCAATGAGGTTACATTCGAAACTTGTAGACATTCGTAATAAAAGTGACACAGTCTATTTAATAAATACTAATGGACTACCGTTTGAGGTGACTGATCATTAGAAAATGACAATTGTTTATTAATTGCATTTCACTGAGGTTTTAAGTTATTCTCTATGACATAATATATATGTATATATAAATATATGTATATATTTATATATATATATAAATAATATAAGTGGAAGCTCCGCCGCTCATCGCTTGCGCGCGAGCATTATGTACGCCTCGCAATCTCCGTCTTTATTGCATTACGTAACCTAAAACACCTATTACTTTATTGACTGGTCCAATATTCTTGAGTAGCAAGCACAGTTTAGTTATCCCCATCCATACCCCCATACCCCATACCCCCCTCCAAGAATTGAAGATCTAAGTAAGTTGTGGGAAGTCTATGAATGCGGGTAATCCTACATGGTAATCTGTAAGGGCGGCCTATTCAGCAGTGGGTCAATGACGGGCAGCTGTCTTTTTTATTTCGGGATGATTGTTGCTGTTAGCCTTAGAGCTTTTACAGTTTCCCGTCCAGCTGATTTTTCAAGAAGGGCATCAATAGCGTTGGCGAAGATGCATCGATTACATGGGTGATTATTTTGAATAACAGAAATAAAAAAGTTTCAAAAATCTTATTTCATACAAAACGGCAATTTCATAGGTTTTCAAAGACCTAATATTAAGTATATATAGCATTTTTTTTTTAATTAAAAGTGTTTAGTTTCAATGTTCCGTACTATTAAATAGCAATGTATGTCTTTGATGGTAAATCACACCTAAGTGCCTATCAACACATATCCTAAAGATACTTAATATCTAATATAATCTTTCTCATGGTTTGTAAAATGCACGTAAATCCATGCAATTTGAAATGCAGAAACCTTTAAAACAAATACTTTAAAGGAAAAATTAGAAAACGTAAACAACGTAATGTTTCAACTCGTACATTGTCTTAGGAATGTCCCGGAAATATCTGGTTTTCACAATACTGCCACTCCAACTGTGACAGCGTGACACAGCACGTAAATGTATGTTATGTAAATGATATTTCTATTTTGATAATATTAGGAAAATGAAGCATTTCATATAATTTGCCATGATCAGAAACGCATACGGAAAACTGATAAAAATATAACTCACGTATATTACGTATATAGGATAACTGACGTCATTAATTACGGCATGCTTCGTCAGTAATTACGTGACATTCTATTAAAAAAATGTTCGTATAAAAATACAACAGTACGGCTTCCAAAAATTAATTATCAATATTGGCTCTCAATTTTTTTCAATATAAATATTTTTGTCCGACTAGGGCCCGAATTTGTTTCCACTTCACATTTCTATTAAAGTACCATCTAATAAAGGGAATCTTGGAATTTCTGATCATGGAACTGACATTATTTATATAGGTAAATTAGCCAGCCCATCGGCCATTAGTTCCGCGATGGATTCAGTGCAGCAGGAGAGCTATTCTCTTACCGTCGCACCCACAAAAAGTGAGGAGCACCACCACTATGAGCATTATCAGGTGAGTTGCTTCCTGCGGAAATAATACAACGTAACATTGTTTTTAAGTGAATCTATATGTCTATTTAATTTATGTAATGTTGGTTGTACATACAGATTGGTCCAAAATAATGTTGATAGTTATTTTTCAATTTATTTCATTAACTTTATACACAAATTTAATTTACGTTTTTATATAACACACAATGATGAAAGAGAACAAGAAAAGCAAGAAACAATATAGATCGCCGCAATGCATTCCATTTATGACAATTCAATTTTTTAATTTTGTCGGCTTTATTTTGAGTCTAAAACGGTACTACGGTGTACTGCGGTCTGGAACTATTTTGGGGTTCCTTGGTTGACTATATTATTTATCTGCATTGCTTGTAAACCAGGAGCTTTTTATGAGATGGATATAATTATTATTTACTCATACCTTTAATCTGTTTATGTAATTTCCAAATATATTACATATTATTAGGAATTTACTTACACGCACTCTTGAGTGCATCAAATGTCTGCGACGAGAATTCTCGACTAAATAACTAACATTTTTAGTCTAACTATAAAACCTTAATTAGTTATAAAATAAATAAAAGTTCTCTTTCTATATCAACTTGAAAGTACTAAATGCCAAAAGTGCAATAATACAGTTCTTTTATCTTAATTTTTTTTATAGAATAAGTGGCAAACGAGCAAGCACCTCTCTAATGGTAAGTGATTACCGCCGCCCATGATCATTCGCACAACACCAGAGGAGTCGCAAATGCGTTGCCGGCCTATTTTCAACAGCGCCGTCTACAACATACAGGTTGACACAAATACTCTAACATTGTGTGACTGCGAAACCATTGTATATCCGTAAATAAAATTTTACGATATATCCCTAACGGCTACCTTGGTAATGACTACATTAAAAGTTTTAAGTTCAAAAAGTAAATTGAATAGCTTGGCTAGAGGAACAATTTATCTAAACTGGGGTGGATAAGTCATTAATGATTTTCCAGAAAGCGTGGTCGTTCTAAGGTTGATCCGTGCTATTCCAGTTATCGCTAGATCACAGCAACGAGCCTATCATAGTTAGATACAGTTAATCGTATAAATAAACTAATTCGTATATCTAAATATTCAATTATATTTATTTTCTTATTTTTTCGTCATAGTGTATTTATGATAAATATTTACATAATATGGACTAAACACTGCGCAAAGACGTGCGAAAATATGTTTTCTTTTTATGTTACACGTAGCGAATGTTTGTTGAAATGATTTTATCATAATTTATGTATGTTTTTTTATTTTATCGTTATAAGTTTTAATTTTTGCAGAACCACTTACAGTTCGCCAAACGCCAGATCTCAGAAGGGTTTTATTTTGAAGGTCTAGCTCGTCTGGCTAGAATTGATTGTGTCTACAGATCTATATCAAATGATGCAGAAGCATTAATGATTCGGGTATGTTTATTTATACTACTAGATTTAACAAGATTGTGGTCCATGGTACCTGGCCTCTCAGCTTCGGATCCAGGGTTCGATCGGCAGAGTTCGATGTGTGTAAAGTCCAGGGCATCTGTCACTGCATTCAAAGAATCCTCGGATTGCTCGTGCATCACATCCGTCAAGGGTAGAGCACGACGAGTATATTAGTTATTGTGCAAACATTTAAAGCACTATTCCTCAATTATTAAATTCGAATAATGAGTCTCTCTATCCATTTAGTTGTATGTATATTTTAGGACAAACTAGGATAGATAATTTAGTTGTATATATTCTCGGAGTTCGGTGGATTAAATCTCGATTTACAACTTTAAATGTTCAATGTTTTGCTTATGCTTCGAAGTCGGGGCCCTAAAATTTATATGTAAAGATACATAAAACCAGTGCTGCCTCGGTGAAGCGGGGGAAGCAGCCTAGACTTCCGACCATTAAGTATAAACAAGCAAGCTAAGTAATAAAGCCAAAAATCTCGCTGGATACATAGGGAAAAATAACCTGATAAATAACGATACGATACATTCCTTGCAGCAAAATTGAAGGGTTGTAAATCAGTAGGGTAGTTTTTTGGTAACAAATTTAATGAACAAAGGAAGTTAATTCAGTACTTCTTTGTACGTGCCATTTTATACATTTTTTCTGGAGTTTCTCAGATTAAATTCTAAAATGTGATTTTTTTCATTCAATACCACGTGGTTTTGTAGCCTTAACTTAAAAATAAGCGGTGTTTTGTAGCTTAATTTGGTTTTAATGAGTGTGGTTGTTTGCCTATTATAAAATACTGGGCCCAGTCGCGTGAACTGGCAAACTGTGTGCTCCTTTTGTCGACTCCTTACATCGTTAAAGAATATAAATTTATTAAACTTTATCCGTTGCAGACGCTAATGAGGATGGCAAAACATGATGACCCTCGAAATTTCACTAATGATCTTTTTATATCAGCATCTAAGTTAAGTGATTTCATACTCAAAAAGAGAGCCGCGACCTGGTTTCATATCTCGAACATGCAGTGCTCATTATGTCTAAATACGTTCGTGGAGCCCGTAGCCACACCGTGCGGTCACACTTTCTGTCGGGGCTGTGTTGAACGTTTGATCGATTACAAAAAACCTTGCGCTCTATGTTTGAAACCTTTATGCGATTTAAAATTGACTGTGGTGAGTTCCTTCTTTTTTATTTTAAGCATTGACACTATCTCAATACTTTTCCTTGCCATATCTTCAAAAACAAAATTGAATTAGCGACTTCGAGACATAATGTGTTAAGGTCACTCCTCAGGGGTGGCAACGGATGAACTGTGTTATCACTCTTACTTTCATGAAAGATTGCGTGAGTCAGAATATGTGTTTAGTATTATGGCGCTAGGGGGATTCGCATTATGTAAACAAAGTATATTTTGTTTATTAAGGCTTCTACTCAAAAATATAATTTCTGCTTGAGTTTGTAATAATTTTGGATAATTAATTGATAAATTTCTCTTTACAGACCTCCGACACCAAATTTATATGCGACATCCTTAAAAGCTTAGACGCATATACGACAGAGCCACAACTGGGTCCAGGCTTAATTTACGTCATTAAATGTACAAAACAGCTTTTCCTAGTAGGTATTTTATGTTTCATAACATTTATATTTATGACGATTTGTCAAGCACTGGTAATGACTTGGTTGAGTAACTGACTGCCGCGTCAGGCTTCAATAATAATAATCATAATGTTTATTGTCTTCTCTCACAAATTAAGATTAGTAAATATAGTACAGTACAGATTTCACAGTGATGAACAGTATTTGTGAGAGACTGGTGTGAGTGCATCTGCGGAAGGCTTCAATCCTCAACCGAGGAACAATATTTGCACAAATTGTTGTTTTTCGGGTTAAATGTGTTGTGTACCGTACCCGTGTCCCGGGCATCTGACCCATCTACTGATCTTATTGCACGCAACGGGGAATGATTCGAGGAGTGAGTGCCCCTGTTCACATGAATACTGAAGGCACTATATTTAACATGAACTTATAATTGACGTGTTTAGGAAATATTTAAATAAAATTAAAAGTGTTTATGGATAATTAATAGAATGCATTACTGTTATTTTTGGTTTTTTTCTTGTTTGATTTGCACACTGCACGCCAAAAGTTTACCACCTTAATTAAAGTAGGAAAATAAAGTAAAACTCAAATAAAAGATAAAATATTAAATGTTTAATTAACCTGTTTAATAATCCTATACTTTAAAAGCGTAAAGAAATATTAACAGTCCATGCAAAAAAAGGCTATAGTTAGTTAAACAGGTTTTTCATCAAAAAATCCTCCTTTACATTTTATGACTTTTTTCACAAGTCTCGGCATACGGGCAATCAATTTGTTATTGGTGTCTTGTGATATATTGTTTTAAAGTTCTCTTCTAAATATCCTCTAGATAATTTTGAGTTTTGCTTTGGACCATTATCTTGTTGGAAAATGAATCCATCTCCAATTACCCGCAACCCGGAAGAAACGGCATTTTGTGCTAAAATGATTTTTACTGTTCCTTTTTGAAAATTCCTTCAATTTTCTTTAATCTAATCGCCAGTTCCTTGGCTAGAGAAGCAACCCCAGATCATAATTGGGCCACCACCATGCTTTATTCTTGGGACTACACAATCTGACATCATCTGTTCTTGGGCACTGCGCTATTTAGTTAAGCGTCTAGTTCGATTGCTGGTAACAACAATGAAGTTATCTTCACTAGACGTGGTAGTCGGCCTTCCCGAGCGTGGACAATCTTAAAAACTGTCTGCCTCCCTGTATCGTGTTATTGTTGAACACAAGTCTTCGATAACTTCAGTTGCAAAGCAATCTCACTTTCGGATTTGCATTCATTATGTAAAACAACGATGGCAGAACGCACTCCGCTGCTAATTTCTTGAGCTTTTCCCATTTTATGACGTTTTTGCTTGTAGAAACCACAAGTTTAGAGTAATTGAGATTGTTTGTGAACAAACCCAAGTAAACTCGGATAATAACAAGTCAGAAACACGTGTTTTCAGGAGCTAAATAATCCTAATTATTGACCAATACGGAACAAAGTATTTAACACAGTAATTAGTAATGAGGACATTATAAAAATATTATTACGACTATACCGCCTGGCTCTAGCGCAGCGTTTGTTGGTGTTTGAAAACTATAGATGTTTATTGTCCAATTACTTGAAAGTAAACAAAGATGACTTCTTTAAATATTCGATACTAACAATAGAAAATACAGATACGCATTTCTTTTATTTACCCTATGGGATTTTATTACAATTGATGGATAATTATGTTGTTTACGTGCCGGTCTCAAACTTGGCCGGCAGGTCATAAACAAAAAACAGCTGAAACAAATCGGTTTATAGGTTTCCTTGTTAGTTCGTGATCGATCTTTTTTATTAAACTAAATCAAAAAATGTGAGAGTGTAATGTCATTCATTACATTGGCGGAGGTTAGGTGAACCGCAGACCGGGCGGAAAACAATCGCCAGTGGGGAACGGTACCCGTTTTGGCATGACATTTGTCATGGCCATCCAATATACCTAAAGGTGATTTCAGACTAAGCTACTCTATATAGCTGTATAATACAGAAAATCACGAGGTACGTCAAATGCTATACAATTACCACAAACTGTTTCACACGGACAGAATTGTATGAAATATAACACAATGTATAAAATTGTGCCTTGTCCTCAGTATCCCATTTCCGCTGTTGATATTAAACCCTCGGTACTGGTACATGATACGTCGAGTACTCACGACCAATCGGAGATTTGGCATTATCCTGAAAACCAGAACAGTGGCAGCATTTTTGGCACGGTTAGTCTTCAATATTACTTATAATTCGCTGAAATCACACCAATCCTTTTTTGCAATTTAACACCAGTACAAAACGTTAAGTCAAAAAAATACACAAATAGTGCCTTTACTTCTCCTCTATTTATACCTATTTCCTGTTATATAAACTTCTGCGATGCTATCCCTTAAATCAGTTTAAATAAAAATTGCATTTTAATGAATGACATACTCCAAACATTGCTCTGAAACCAATTTTAAATAGGTTAGTACTACTTAACAAGGAATGTACTGAAATGTAATTTTATTTTCCCAACAGGTTCTAGAAATTTGCGATTGTGTTCAATTGGAAAACGGAAGTTTATTTCTGTCGACCATAGGACTGTCCCGTTTCGAGGTGATGGAGTTAGATGTCTTCAATGGGTAAGTTTGATTAGGTCATTACTTTTACTCACAGAAAGGAATCATTCATTGTCTTTGTTGTATCCTGCCAATTATTTTAATATAACATGACCTTCTTACAGATGTGACGTGGTACTCACTCGAGATGTGGTTGACATTCCACCATCAAACCCACAGCCGCTAATGTTCTCAGCATAGCCTCGTTGGCACTTTTAAATGGCGTGTGTTGGTTTTCCAACATAAACTCTCTTATTCGTGACTCCATAGACAATTCCTTCGGACCCTTATCGAGTTATTATAATGATCATGAATTCTACTATTATTGCGACTCAGCTGACGGGCCTACTTGGCTGTGGTGGTTTATTTCTATATTACCACTAAAAACAGACGTAGCGGTAAGTTTTAAGTTTTTTCACATATGTGTATACAGTATAAGTCATCATTTACTCTTGGTAGTTTTTATTTATTGACCTGCACGTAATATTTCGTGTCCTAAGACAGCAAGCATCAGAAAGAACATTAATTAAATTCAAGCTTAACGTTAACTTTGGTTTTTTCACGGAAATGTTTATTTTATCACTAAAATGAACAGTGATATAAATTCGTAATGTTAATGTTAGTTGTAATTGTCAATGTTAATTATATTATCATTTATATTATATATATATATATATATATATATATATATATATATATATATATTATAAGCAGTATTTAACCATATAAATACACTGAAAACCGCGGGTCTTGAACGAAGCTAAGCTTGTATCTCAGGACCCTGAATCGCAAGTTAACAACTATTTACGGTGGACTTTTATAAAAATTAACACAAAACAAAAATAAATTTTGCAGAGTAAATAAACCAATACATATAATTAATTAGAATAAATAGGAATAGCAATCGTCATATTTCCAATTCTTTTTTATTTAAATTCGTAATGTTAAAAAATGTAACTCCGGGCAAATGGAAATATTGTTTCAATTCAATTTCGAACAATCCTCCCTTATCGTGTCCTAATAAACCGCCCGCTGTCTTATACGAAGAGAAAGCCAAATGTCTGGCTGATCTCGAGTTCCAATGCTCACCGAGCACCTTACCGATCGACGCCGCTCACCTTGCAATGGTTAACAGCGAGGTCGACCGTAGGACTAAGAAACCACCTGGCGATAAAACTCCTACACATGTCTATTTTATACCTACTGCTGATAATCTACAACGCGGCCATATCCAAAGGCACCTTCCCGCATACCTGGAAGGAAGCCTTCGTCATAGGGATTCTCAAGCCCTCGAAACACCCAACCGATCCATCAGCCAATTGTATCATAAGCACTCACATTAAATGAACCGCATCACGGAGCACTTTCTCAGTAAATTTCTTCGGGGCTACCATACTAGGGCAGTTTTCCTCGACGTGGCGAAAGCTTTCGACAAGGTCTCAACGGGTTTATATACAACTATATGAACTCCGTGTGCAATATCGACTCGTACTTATCATACGAGACTTTCTCCGAAATCGACTCTTTCGTTACCGCGTCGAGGGAACGCGTTACGAGGTTCATCCCATTAGTCCCGGAGTACCACAAGGCTTCGTCTTCGGTCCTTTTTTATACACACTACACCAAAGACATATCGCGCACTCGCGGTGTAGAGGTAGCCCTATTCGCCGATGACACCTATGTGGCTGTCTGGATTCAAACCAGACCCTATTTGTAAACACCTCCACAAGTAGAGGATTGAGGTTAACTGTACCAATAGTGCAACAATTTACTTCTCTCGTCGCGACAAAACGGCGCATATTCTAAGAATAGAGTTATTTGACCGTCCAATCCCCGAGAAAAGACAGTCAAATACTCGTACTTAGGCGTCACAATATATGCAAGACTCACCTTCGGTCTGCATATCAACCGCGTATGGAATCGAGCAGCGTTCGTCCTAGGTAGTTTGAACCTGTTACTCAATAAAAATATCAAAATGTCCCTGCGTCATAAAATAACATTATACAAAGCGTGCATCCGACCCATAATCACATGAAAGCCCCGTCTTTGCGCATGCCCTCCCCCTCCCCCCCGCCTCACATTCACCGACTTCATGTAATACAAAATCATTTCATGCGCAAGGCCACCGGTGCGCCGTGGTTCTTGACCATAACTCAATATCTGAAGCAGGCTTCACGCCGAGTCTTCGACTCTACCGTCACACACCCGAACCCGCTGATTGTTAGTGCCGCCATCACGATTCACAACTTCATCCGCGTCCGAAGGAGACCGAGGCAAGCCCTCCATACAACACTACACAAATATATGCTGCACCTTCATATAAATCGTATCGCAATCAAAAATCGCAAACAAGGTTATTCGCGATACCGCTGTCACAGGTCGGTCTCCAGCGTCCACGCATTTCGAAGTGGTGGTACAGATAGCTAATAATAATAGCGATATTAATTTAGATAATCCATTGTCAGAAGCAACTGATTGAGCCGAGGTTCGGCCCTCTCGGGCACCCTCGAGATAGACGCTCTTACGAAACAGGGTAACAGGCCAAGCCGAGGCTCATCAGATATACACATATATATACATTTATATGTATATCTTATACTATTATATGTATAATTATTTCGCTAATTTATGTCACATCTATATCTACATTTAAAATGGTTAACAATTACTTTTGTCTTTTTAAGGTCTTTATACTGTCCTCAAACTGTTTTGGAAACCGATTAACGATGGTAATAAGCATAATACATGTGTTGCGGAAGTCCCCGTGCGCCACAGTCACTAAGAGAGTTGATGTTACAGTTGTAAGTGATAAAGTAGTAAACTAAGCGAGTGGTTTATTTTATCACAAACATTGTATATGTTTGTGATAAAATAAAACATAATTATCTATTATCATGGTAAGGGAAATTAACTATAATTGATTTAAGCCAAAAGATTTAAAGATATTTGTTAATATTTATTTGCTTGTATAAGTTTTATATTAAAAGGTGTAATTGTATTCATAATGTGCTCATATATTAACTAAGTTGCCATAGTTTGCTAGTGGGAGCTAAATAAGTTTATTCTGGATATATATGCTAGTCAATCTCATTTGAAATATTCGTCATCCCATTATAGAAAGTAAAGAGTTATTAAAGTTGTATGAAGAAACAAGTTAAAAAACAACGTAGAAAGTGTTTTGACGCTAAACATGCATATTTCAATTTTGATAACCGAGCAGTAAGGAATTTGAAATTTTTGTTAGAAAAATTTACCATATTTTTTATTTATTGTATTCTGTTATGGGATAAACGTTAAATATTTTCAAAAGTTTTCATACTTTGAGACAATAAACCTACTTAGCTTTCATTTTTTATAGCGCACACGCACAGGGTTATTACATGAAACATCATGGTCGGAAGTAAATTCATTGCTTTCTATTAGTTTATCAAAATCTAAATAAAATGCTAAAGTGGTGTTGTTAGCCACCCACACCCCACGGATATAGGTGTGACTACTTGTATATGTATTTATTTAATTTTACTATTGAATAATGCATTCCAGGCTTATTTCTGTAATATTCTAAGTTTTTAATCAATTGCAATCATTACGTGAACACACAATTTTTTGCATTTATTATTGGCCGATTAAACTATTTCATTTTTGATTTGGTAGGCAGATCTCAACTGATACATTTTAGTTTATAGATATTGAAAAATAATATAATTAAAATTAAAACTCGATTGTAGTAGTATTCGATGTAGAAGTTTGTTCTATTTAATAAAACTATTATTACCTGTACTCGGAAGTTTGCTAAGAATTATATAATTATTATAGTCTTTAAGTCCAATTATATTTCTCCAAAGATGCAAGCGGTGTTAAGACTTTTTCATTGCTCACAAAGGATCACAAGTGTGTTTGATCATTCGTATTTTGCTGTTGTTAGTACTTAAGTTTAAAATGAATTAAGTATTTAAATTGTTTTGATGCAAGTCCAAGCTTTACTGTGAACTTAATGCACGGAAAACCGAAATGATCTGGCAAATCTACCTTACCTTGTGATCGGCGTCTCACTAGTCAAGTAATCTTGTGGCTACGTCACATGGCATGTACGATTAGTAAAGAAAATAAAGTTCATATGTTTAACTATTGAAATAAAAAAAAGCCTGTTGATCAGCACTGCTGCCGCGAATAAAAATTGTTTTCTTGTCATTTAAATAGTCAATAACGACAGATATAGCAGGTCTACATGCTACTTGCTCAACAAAACAAGAAAGTGGTTGCTATCGTCATAATACACTATTTTAATTTTCTTTTTGATGAATAATAAATCATAGGCATGTTGTACTTGCACTTTATGTAAGTTTTAAGTATATAATACTCAAGTTAGATAAGAATTTTGATGTCTAAGCTTCATTGGTGTCTACATAAAACTTGTTTACTTCAGGTTGTAATTAACGTTAGTTGCATGAAACAATTTTTTCTCAATAAATGTTTAAAAAATGCGTGTGATTTGTTTTCTTTGATACGAGTACTTCTTGTTTTTTTGCTCACTAGTGAACTTCAAAACTCTAAATAGACGTTCATATATATAAATTTTGACTAGAGGAGACTAGACACATCGTATCTATAACCTGACTGCAGTACAATAGATCGACTGGTCAGGAAATTCAGAGACTAAGCTTCCACAGAATTACAGTTAATATGAATATATTATCGTCGATGGGTTTCATTTGGCGAGTGAAATAAACTGCAGAACTTAGTACATGTGACAAGATAGCCCATCTCATTCCTCAGGGACTACACATCTGCATTATGATCCCTTATCGAAGGTTAATTGATTACGAATTTTTATAATTTTATTTACCTTATCATAAAAAACTGTAATAGTCCAATACGGCCGAAATTACTTATAAAAAACCTTTTATGGTTACCATTAAATGCCGATTTCATTGGCCAATAATTTCAATCAATAAAGGAAGCTATAAAATGTACTCAGCAGTTACACATAATAATTGCACCTTTGCAATGTTTCTAGTCTAATTTATTTTATAGTCTTATCTGGAAGAACTATTTGTACCCATATTAAGCATAACCTGTTTATTTTAGAGAATACATTTCATGGAAACTAGCACAAGTAACGTTGACGATACGATCTTTGACATATAATGAGCATATGAGACAAAGTTATGCTATTGATTTTTTGCTAGAACGTTTATTTTGGATTGTTGACAACTTTGCCAGTTACTTATGAAAGGTATTTGATATATTTGTAAAACTTTTTGGATAAAATTTCCTTTATATTGCTTAATTTACATTTTTCTACATAATTTAAATGAACTGTAGAAGTATACGAGGGCACATTGAAAAGTTTTGAGCCCGACCTTAAAAAAAACGATTTTTTCTAAATTATTATTTTATTTCTCTGCATATTTTTTTTTCTGTCTGATGGGCACTGTTAGCCCGAGGGCTTTTACAGTTTCACCGGGTTGAGAGGTGACCGAGCGCTAATGGCACTCAGTAGAGACCTCTATATATAGGTAACCAGCGCAAGGGCTCCCGAGAGGGAGCCTCGGCTTTGACCGTTACCTTGATTCGCGAGAGTGTCCGACGCGAGGGTGCCCGAGAGGGCCGAACCTCGGCTCGGTCAGTTGCTTCTGACAGAGGATTCTTTAAATTCGCTATGATAATTAGCTATCTGTACCACCACTTCGGAATGCGTGGGCGCTGGAGAAGAAGTGGCGCAAGAGAGTTTCTTGACGTGAGTTTAGTGACGCTTCTATCTGTATGGACTGGAGAGAACCGACCAGTTGCGGCAGCTCAAGATCTATGTGTAGATTTTCGTTGCGGAAGAACCACGGTTCACCGGTGGCCTTGCGCATGAAACGATTTTGTATTACCTGAAGTCGGTGAATGTGACGCGGGGAGGAATGCGCAAAGACGGGGCTTGCATATGTCATTATGGGTCGGATGCACGCTTTGTATAGTGTAATTTTATTACGCAAGGTCATTTTGCTATTTTTATTGAATAACGGGTCCAACGACCTAGAACGAACGCTGCTCGATTCCGTACGCGGTTGACATGCGGACCGAAGGTGAGTCTTTCATCTAATGTGACGCCTAAGTATGACTGTCTGTTCCCTGGGGATTGGACCATCAAATAACTTTATAGTTGCGAGATGCGGCGCTTTGTTGCGCCGAGAGAAGTACATGGCTGCACTTTTGGAGGGGTTAACCTCGATCCTCCATTTCCGAAACCATTTCCCTAAGGTGTTGGCTGCAGATTGGAGGCGTCTACAAATAGCGTCTGGTTTAAACCCAGACACGTAGAGGCCGGTGTCATCGGCGAAAAGGGCTAGCTCTACACCGCGAGTGCGCGGTATGTCGTTGGTGTAGAGTGTGTATAAAATAGGACCTAGGACGGAGCCTTGTGGTACCTCGGAACGCGTTCCCTCGACGCGGTAACGAAAGGGTCGATTTCGGAGAAAGTCTCGTATGATAAGTACGAGTCGATCTGGCACACCGAGCTCATATAGTTTGTATATGAGCCCGTTGTGCCAGACCTTATCGAAAGCTTTCGCTACGTCGAGGAAAAGCGCCCCAGTTTGGTAGCCCTGAAGAAATTTACTGAGGATGTGCTCCGTGATGCGGTGCACTTGATGTGTGCATGAGTGTTGGGTGCGAAATCGGACTGCTCATTGATTGGTAGCCCTCGGGACAGCATGAACCTTGGGGAACCTTGCGTGGTCGCAGGTTTTTAATAATGGACTCAACTTCGGTGCATGTGACTTGGGAAACGGAATCGCGAGGTGGTTCCTTACTCCTCGCAGGTCGACCACCTCGCTGTCAACCATTGCAAGGTGAGCGGCGTCGATCGGTAGGGTGCTCGGTGAGCATTGGAGCTCCAGATTGTCAGCCAGACATTCGGCTTTCTCTTTGTCTAAGAAGGCGGGCGGTTTATTAGGACGCACTAAGGGAGGCATTGTTTGGGCGGTGCCCCCTTTTAGGGACTTGGGAAATCTCCAGAAGGCGAGATGGGAAGGTTCGATATTGGAGTGGTGATTATCCCACCGATCGTTCCTGTACTGGGCTATGCGTGCCCGGACTTCACGCTGAAGAGTACGTAGCAGCAGCCGGTTACTTTGAGTGGGATATAAGTCGTGGGCACGAGTCGCCGCACTCTTGCGCCTCATTAGGTCGCGAAACATTTCGTCGCGTTGATTGTTAATACCGTTCGCGTTAAAAAATGCGACGTTAAGGGAACGCGGTTTTACTCTGCCGTTGTAAAGGCCCTCTATGCTTGCAAGTTGACGATGGCTGACACTACATGTTGGTAACGCATTGTGGCGGCAATCCTGACTTCGGGCTTGCCATTGGAATCCCTTAAGGCATTTGCTAGGGCTGAGACGTCGGCGCCGGTGAAGACGGCGGCGAAGCGACACACTAGGTCGAGGTCGCTTTCGCTAACCGGCCGTCCGGCTGATGGAGGGGGCTGCTCAACCGGTTGAGCAACGGTCGCTACGCTGATAAGCTTATGCCATGCGGGGCGTAGAGGTCGGACAGGAGCGGAAATTGACGCGGGGGCGGCGGTCGGGGTAGCTACGTTGGGCGCGATTTTTAGTGCCGGACGTTTCGGCTTGGGGGCTTTTGGGCAGCCAAGGTAATTGGCTGTGTGTCCCTCTGTGTTGCACAGGACACATGCGGGGGCCTTGTCCTTGGGTCTCGGACAGTCGGTGGTGCCATGGCCACCCAGGCACTTGACGCATCTGGGTTTGCCAAAGTAATTGCGAGCTGAGTGGCCATATAATTGGCATTTGTGGCACTGGCCTGGAGCGCCGTTTTTATGTGGGCGCTCTTTAGTCAGCCCAGAGAGGTGGCAGCAGGTTTTCAGGTTAAATACCTGCTTCCCGGCCTCGGATCTTTCGAGGGCCACAATTACCATGTTGAATGGCTTTTTATTATAGCCACTGTACATCCTATGCACAGATAGGACGGGGAGATTCTGGGCCTGAAGGTCCTCTTTGATCATATCAGCGGGGATTTCCCGCGGGAGGTTTTTAATAACTACTCTGAGTTGGCGCTCTTCCGCCAAGGTGTATGTGTGAAAGAAAACACCTTTGTCTTGCAAGAAGCGGGTTACCGCTCTATGGTCGTCCGTGGTTTCTAGGTGCAGTTTAATACCTACAGCGGTGGGGATCGCTTGATATTTGTAGCGATTGGATAGGGCCGATGCGACAATCGGCCACTTGTCTTGTGCCTGAATGAAGACATGCGGTGGGTGTTTCGATGGCTGTGAGACAGCCGAAGGTTGCAGTGAGCCAGCTAGGGCGCGCTGTGGCGCGGCGGGGGCTTGCTGTGGGGCAGCTGTGATGGGTCCCTGGGGCAGGGCCGACGAGATGGCTGGGGAGAGGGGGCCTTTATTTCCCGTTTTGTCGCCTTAGGAGGCGGCGTCGGGGCGGGTGAAGCCCGCTTTTTTCTTTTTTTTTCAACCAGCGTGAAATCACTGGTGCGGCTTGGGGATCCTCAGGAGACGCGGCGTTATCCAGCTCCATTTCGGAGACTGCGGATGAAGTGCAGGATATGGAGGAGGCCCTTGAGAAGGGGCTATCTGGGAGCAATCTTTCTTTAATTATGTCCTTGAAGACATCGGGGTGTTTATTTTTAATATGCTGATGAAGTGCAGCAACGGCTCTGAGGAAGAGTCCTCCATTGTGCACTGTGTTCACTTTTATTTATTTTTTATTTTTCCCTACTTTATTTGTGGGAAGTGTAGCCACCGGTGGGATGCCGTGGTGAATAGTTAAAATTAAAAAAGAAATGGCTATTACGTGCCGGTATTATTTTTTCTTTTGAATTTAAATGTCAACCTTAGGCTCATAACTTTTCAATGTGCCCTCGTATATAAATTCCTTTGCCGGGCTTAGGCCTCCTCTCTAGGGCGTCATCACGCTGTGGCTGCGGAGAGGCGGACTTCATATGTATACTTATGGCATTTAATTCTTAGAAATGCAGACTTCATGAAATTTTCCTTCACTGCCAAGAACTAAATTAGCACATAATGTTGCAAATAAATTAATTGATGCCGAAATTGTATCGAAGTTACAGTAACATTAAATAGTAACATTGATGGGCCACAGTTACTGGAACGACGCGCCGCTCTACTGGAGAAGTCCAGCCAGCGCCGGGCGCTGCTCGAGGACGCCTACAAGTACCAGCAGTTCGAGCGGGACTGCGACGAGACCAAGGGTAAGTAGCACTGTCATTTTAGTAGGAGGGCCATCCCGCAGCTGGCTTCTAGCTGCGGCATGGATGGGTCGCTCCACATGGGTGGAGTACAACCGCACAGAATACCGACGTGATACAGCAACATAACGCTGGTTACAGGTGACGAAGCATTCAATCTCAGTCCTCATAGGTGACGAAGCTCGTGCATCTTGAGTCTTTGTTGATTATGAAGGTAGATGTCATTGGTTGAAGTCAATTGTCAAGTTTAAAAAAAAACTGTATCGTCAGTTGTTCCATCCAGAGAGTTGGTCTCCGCTTACAATGAATGAGGCCGACGATGACAGTAAATTGATAAAGAATCAAAATATAATTATTGGAATATGTTTGTTTGTCCAATAGGTTTTTATACTCTGTAACTGATGTAAAAGTCCATTTCCTACATGACAATTTTATTCATTAACTTTCTATATTCAACAAATATATATAAGCTCTACCGCAATTGACGGCCGCGTAGTGAAAAGGTTTGACTGCTGCATCACGGGTCCCGGGATTGGATTCCTAGCCGATAAACAATATTTTTACATCTCAATTTCATGATTTTCTGATCTGGGTCTGTTGTGCATAGTCATGCATTGTATTGAAATAGGTTGCGACGAATGTGTGTTGTTCTTACGGCAAGGTGCAGAAGCACCAGAACTTCGAGCAGGATCTGCAGGCCTACAAGCCGCGCGTCAACGAGATCGCCGCCGCGGGTGCGCGCCTCCTCGACCAGGAGCACTTCGCTCGTCTGTTATTTTATTTACTGCAATCAAACCTCAAGTGTGGAAATGTAAGAGAAATTGGTACAGGCATCGGAGCTGAAGGGCAACAAACTACAGGAGGCGGCTTTTCAGCAACAGAAAAAAAAATCAACCGCGCCGGCGAGGACATCGAGCTCTGGCTCTCAGACAGGACAGCTGCTCAGTGAAGACTATGGCAAGGTACGATATAAGTGTACCTTCCCTCCTCCCGAACGTGCGTTTTCCCCCTCGACAACAAAAGACGAAAAAAATGTATCCCTGAACCCATCCGACGTCTAACATGACGCCAATAGCATTTAACGTTTCAGTCCAGCTGCTTATGGCATCGTATAATACAATCTAAAAAATGAAAGGGACGAAATATAATCGGTGTCCGCCTAATTAGCCACGATGCCGTTTGTGTTATGTAACGACAGAGATAGATAGATATTGTAAGATATATCTCTTCAAATATTATTTATATCTATTAACAAATAAAACAGCTCCAGCGGAAGACCAGCGCTTGTTTAGGATCGATAGCGTTAGCAAGCAGTTTATTTTATTTACTTTCTTTTAATCATCTATTTCATCGTTACCCAACCTGGGGGTCGCGTTTGTTATTAAAGGGGGTCACAATCTGTTCAATAAATAAGAGCTTAGAGCGTATACAAAAGATTCCTCTATTAAAGAATTTCATCTTTAGAAAAGATTCTTTATTTTATAAAACTACCTTAAAAATCAATTTTAAGGTAGTTTTATAAAGTTAAATATTACCATGTGACAATAATATGAAAAAATAAACTATTAATTAAAATTTTATTATAATTTTATGGTAAATCGCGAGGCTTTTTATTTATCTTCTTGCATGTGTCGTGGGTCGCGAGAAAAACAGTTGAAAAACAATGAGTAACATTGTGATACAAATAAATATGCGACACTTCCAGGACCTGACAAGCGTACAAAACTTGCAAAAGAAGCACGCCCTGCTGGAGGCGGACGTCAGCTCGCACGGAGGCCCTGCGAGCGCGGCCACTTCGACCCGGACAACATCCAGTCCAAGCGGGTCAGCAGGCTCACCTGTCTTGTTCATCATTACCGTTACGTCAGCCCATCGCCATATCACTGCACCACTGCTGAACGTAAGCTCAGACACGCTCCCCCGCGGTCTGCTTACAAATCAACATCCATCAAAACTTCATAATTGTATTACCGCAACTAAAATATAAAAATTTCTATTTCTGTTCACAAACAAAAATAAAAATCATGTGTCATGTTAAATTACGTTAATGGAGTATTAAAAAAAATACAACACTATACATGATTTTTATTTTTAGTTGTGAACAGAAATGGGGATTATTTTTATCTGTCACCTAACATAAGTACTATTATAAATAAAGGTGTGAACGAGTGACTTTGCGCACGCGCCAATTGAAATAATTTTATCAGCAATTGGGATGTGGGCGAAGAGAGTGAACGCGCCAATATTTTGTAAGTGGAGAGCCAGGCTGCATCTAAATTCTAGCCGCAACATGGATCGCGGAAGCACCGCACCCTCAAAGCACATCATCTGTTTCGTTTGGTGAGTGTAGCGATCCAGTGATCAGATTTCACGTAACGTTAGCATTTCTTCTCGGCCATCAGGTATCCTGAATATTTGTTGAGGATGATGTAGATATCATGGGCCACCCCCAATATCGTATAAAAACTAACCAATAACAAATATTTGTAAAATTTATCCAACCCAGGAATTCAAAACTGGTTATAATAAAATGGTTTGATTTCCAGGATGCCCTCGTGGCCCGCTATGCCGCGCTCGATAAGCCAATGGCGATTCGTAAACGTAGACTGTTAGACTCTCTCCAAGCGCAGCAGCTGTTCCGCGACCTGGATGACGAAGCCGCCTGGATCCGCGAGAAGGAGCCTATTATTGCCTCTACTAACAGGGGTAAGATAAATTTTAATCATTTACAGTCAATAATTTCCATTCCATCACACTGCCTAAACAAAGATAGGGTACTGTGACCATCTCTAAAATCTGTCTCCGGACACTGCAATCATTAAAAATATTAGACTTATCCACACTTCTCGTATCTCCCAAACCTGAACTCCGTCCACCTTGACATTCCATGATATAAACCAACAGAGTTGTGGTAATTATAATTAATTAATTAATTGTCCTATTGAAAAAGTCGGAACTTACCAGCTCTACCTGCCTCTGCAGATCATCATCATTCATTTATTTGAACAGACTTTGAACATTCACTATTGTTTCAGGTCGTGACTTGATCGGCGTTCAAAACCTGATGTAGAAGCACCAGGCCGTAATGGGTGAGCACGAGGCGCGGGTGGAGGCGATGCGGGCTGCCGGCGCGTCTCTGCGGGCCGCTGGAGACTTTCTAATACCGTCAGCAACACACACTGGTTAAAGAGTTTTGTCGTGTTACCAGTAAACATAGGATACCCAGTATAAATTCTATACTGCCGTCAGAGTGATTTCATACTGCAGCTCTCTCTCTGCATCCAACGCTCGCCACGCCTCTGGAAGTCTGCCATTGCTGTGATAGTATCTAAGCTTGGCTCACCTGTTAGTCCACTTGTGACTAGTATTTGTCATCAAAATCTGACAAACGAAGACATGGTTCAACTGATGATAAGCAATAACTATGGGGTAATATACTGCGAGGGCGTGGTCCCTCCCGCGGTGTAGACAACCCATTAATGTTGCAACTAGACCAACGAAGCTCTTAACGGATGGACGATTACCTAACAAAATTCATTTCAACATCCATTCGCGGCCATTTTTTTTTGAGTATGGACTACGGGAAGGACGAGGACTCCTCTGAGGCGCTGCTGAAGAAACACGAGGCTCTGCTCTCGGACCTTTTTTTTGCAAGCCGATTCTTGCCGAGTGAGTTTTGTGTGTTTTATGAAAAAATATATACATAATAAAACAAGTGGATTTTTCCCACTGATTTTTTTAATTGTCAATATATCCTAGGTGCAATAAAAATAATTTTGTTGGGAGATCATTTTGTGAATTTGTGAAAATGATCCGTCGTCCAAATTATGAGTCCAAGTTATGGTCTTGAGTTCGTTCATACATACGAAAATCCCATAGGATTAACAACTATTCAAGTTTTTCGTATGAATTTTATAATTTCTCTTTGCATAAAATACTAAGTCATTGTTACAAACATTTATAAAAAAAATAGCCAGGTACACATTATAAATACAACATGGAGTTGCTTGTCGTATTTATAATGCATTTCAATACTATTGGTAAAAGTAATCTCATATAAAGTAGGATATTATAATTTACACAGACAACCGCACATTATCCTTTAGGTTATTTTAGTGAGGGGCTGGGGCATGTGGACATGTTTGAGCGAAGGTTTACGAAACTATATCTCTTATTACTCGATTAAATAACTCATTCAATTTCGTCAACTATATTGGATTTAGACCAGATAATTTTTAGGATATTTGTGATTTGGCACGAGCGCACTCACGTTCTGGCTCATCAACTAAGGTCAACTCTAATGTGCCTGAGGCAATAACGCTGCGCGTAAAGAGGGGAATCATGTTCCAAGAATTACACAATAAAATAGTAGCATATTGCTGTGTTACATCTGGTTAATGTAAGGAATTTCAGTTGCAAAAAAAATAAAAAATATTGTATCTGTGGATTACCACACAAGCTGATTGCAGAGCTGCTTCAGTTACTGAACGACTATATTTGTTTACATCTAATTAAAAATAGAGAGTCTATATATTACTATTTCTTTTCTGTACTCACCACTGATCCTGTCCTCGTGAGCCTGGATGTCGGCCTCGACCAGTTGGTGTTTCTTCATAAGGTTCTGCACGGAGGCGAGGTCTTTGCCGGAGTCCTCAGATGTTAGCAGACTCTCAACCTGCGATGGTTATTACATAGTGAAATATATTAATATTATATAATTATAGTAAGTATACCTTTTACGGCTACGAAAACTCTAGGTCTAGGTGGCCCAGCTACTACAGGATATGTATAAGTTGATTTTTTTTTTTATTATATTGGGTGACAAATGAGCACAGTTCACTCGATGAAAAGTGCTGAGTGTAGTCTGTGACATGTATATGCATACTCAACAAAGATTCAAGTTTCACCCTTCAGGACTGAGACGGAATGCCTCGTAATCCTATAATTGTTCTGGACCTCGGATACCAACACTGATAATACGAAAATGAAGTAGTGAAAAGGGATGAAGAAAAAACATATGAAGATATCTTCAAATTTATTATCATGATGCTTATTTAGTTTTCAAATGTTTATTTCTGATAAGTAGTAAAGTAACAAACTATACAAATGAATGCCACTGTTGCATTACATAGTCCTAGAAAGGATGTTAGAGGATTACCGGATTCAATGATATGATTTAATAAATGAACCAAAGCAGTGAATATATATGGATTACCTCTCCGAGCCAGAAGTCGAGATCTTTGACGGCGGCGATGTAGGTACGCTGCTTGTTGGCTTCCTTCAGCTTCAGTGATTTCTCCGTGGTCTTCTGCGTGAGGAACTCCCACTGATCGGCGATCGACGCCTGTCCACACAACGTTGTTCATTAGTAATCATGTTAAGTACTCGGAATTTCCTTGTAGAATGCCAAGCAACCTGCATTCATCCACTTCCAGCAGACTTTCACAGGTCATCGCTGTATCTAGTACAGGAGGGTGCTACTCTGCGAAGGTCAATACAAGATTGCCACTCAAGAACTTCTTTCCTCCATCGCTTATCAATTCTATTCGAGCTATATGGTTATGTTTACAAGTGTATATAATTACATCCCACTGCTGGACATACTTGCCTTTTCCTGTCCGATAAGGCAAGAATATTATATTATAATGTTAAAGCTTGACTGTTACGTACATGATTCTACTAAAGTTAATGATTATTTGATATGATCATATATTGACCAAACCATCTATTATTAAGTGAATTAAAAAAAATCCATGTTGAATTTAGTGTGGGTGGGATGTGCCGACCTGTACGGCGTCCTCGCTCCCGCTGCACTGTCCGCGCTGCACCAGGTTGCCGCCCATGGCCAGCACGGACTGTATCCGCTCTGCGTTGGCCGCCAGTTCCGCCTCGAACGCCTGGTGCTTCTGATGCTTTGATTGGATGTTCGCGGGGTCCTGGTGGAAACATGTCACGATAGTTAGGTATACGAACGCAAATGTCTACTGATATTCTCTAGTTATACTTTTGAGTAACTTAAAACATTTGTTAAGATAAATGGAATAGGACTTTGGTGGGCTACCTTGTAGCTCTCTTCCGTCGCCAGCTGCAACTTCTCCGCGATCCAGTTCTCCATCTCGTCAGCATCGCGGGAGAACTGCTGCAGGGTCTGCTCGTCGCCCAGCCTGAACAATGGAATGAATAAGTATTGTTTTCACATTACAATGTCTGGTAATGTTTTACATTGAATATTTAAATATTTTCTTTAAAAAGAGGCCCATATCTTTAGATCCAACTGCTGGGCTTAGACCTCCTGTCTACATACGGTGTTACAACGTAGTTCTCCACGAGGCTCCACTGCGGATTAGCGGACTTCGCATGTCTTCGAAATATAGCTTTTTTATTTATTTCTTAGATTAAGTTATTCCCTTTCCTTTCATTTAGGTTAAGTTATTCCCTATTGTTCCCTAAGATATTGTCCTTTAACATGGAGTATATGGTAAATCAACATTTAAAATTATAATTAATTATTTTATTGGTGGATAGAACTGGTGTCTGGACATGGTAATGGTATCGTCCACTACGGTCTGTTGTGTGGATTGGCGGACATCACTTTTTTAAGCATTACCTACATTACCTTACCATGTTTTTAATATTTGAACAAAATAATGTGATAAGTAGCAACATTGGGATCTTAGATGACAACACTGAGCTATCATTGCAACATGAGTGTCACTGGACAAGTTACCTGGACCGTTTCTCGATGAGAGCTTCCTTGAGGTGGCGCCAGCGGTCGAGCACCTGCCTGCGCTTCTTGTCGATGGGGTCTGCGGCGTAGTGGTCCGATGAGATCAGCTGGTCGGCCAGCGTTTGCAGTTGAGCGATCTTTTCCTCCTGCAACCAATTACGGAAATTGACGAATGATGTGAAACTGAGGACGAAGTTCACCAGACTATTTTATAATGTTGAGGGTGACAGATGAGCACACAATTCCACTGATGACATGGCACCCACAGCTATCCTCAATAAGTAATCATGATGCAGACGCATTGACACCTCTGCTGGTGGCAATAGCGACCCTTCATGCCTTCCGCTTTATTAAGCGTGCGAGAGGCATATGCGATAGGACGATCTTTACGGCTTTAGTTGTTGCTCATTGAGGCAATTAAAGGGGCATCTTTTAATTGGCTCAATTTTCAATGGGGCATTTTTAGAGGTTTAGCCAGTTTGGCGAAGTTAGGGATGAATCTTCTATAAAGGATACTAAGCCTAATTTTTTTTTTTTCGGGCTGAATGCCACTGTTGCATTACATAGTCCTAGAAAGGATGTTAGAGGATTACCGGATTCAATGATATGATTTAATAAATAGTTATCCTTATCACCACGGCCTATCTACAGTCTCCAGCGGAAGTCTACCCTCATAAACTGCCTTGAAGCACGATCCTGCGCCCCCACGCATCCATCGACTTCCCTCAAACTTGCATGGATAGTCGCCCCATCTAGTGGGCGTTGTGGAACACAGCTACTGCCAGTTTGAGGTTGCATTTCTTCCACATGGGTTCCCCAAGCTATAATCCCTTGAGTTCTGACGGTCTTCGTTGCGGATTTTCCCGCAAAGATACACCGAGCATAAGCCGCTCCATAGCTCTCTGAGTAACTGGTCTTTCTCATACCGTCAGCAGCGGTGAAAGCAACACACACTGGTTAAAGAGTTTTGTCGTGTCACCAGTAAACATAGGATACCCAGTATAAATTCTATACTGCCGTCAGAGTGATTTCATACTGCAGCTCTCTTCCGACGCCAGCTGCAGCTTTCCGCGATCAATTCTCCATCTCGTCAGCATCGCGGGAGAACTGCTGCAGGGTCTGCTCGTTGTCCAGCCTGAACAATGGAATGAATAAGTATTGTTTTCACATTACAATGTTTGGTAATATTTTACATTTAATATTTGAATAAAATAATGTCATAAGTAGCAACATATGGATCTTAGATAACAACACTGAGCTATCATTGCAACATGAGTATCATTGGACAAGTTACCTGGACCATTTCTCGATGAGAGCTTCCTTGAGGTGGCGACAGCGATCGAGCACCTACCTGCGCTTCTTGTCGATGGGGTCCGTGGCGTAGTGGTCCGACGAGATCAGCTGGTCGGCCAGCGTTTGCAGTTGAGCGATCTTTTCCTCCTGCAACCAATTAGGAGAATTGACTAATGATGTGAAACTGAGGACGAAGTTCACCAGACTATTTTATAATGTTGAGGGTGACAGATGAGCACACAATTCCACTGATGACATGGCACCCACAGCTATCCTCAATAAGTAATCATGATGCAGACGCATTGACACCTCTGCTGGTGGCAATGGCGACCCTTTCATGCCTTCCGCTTTATTAAGCGTGCGAGAGGCATATGCGATAGGACGATCTTTACGGCTTTAGTTGTTGCTCATTGAGGCAATTAAAGGGGCATCTTTTAATTGGCTCAATTTTCAATGGGGCATTTTTAGAGGTTTAGCCAGTTTGGCGAAGTTAGGGATGAATCTTCTATAAAGGATACTAAGCCTAATTTTTTTTTTCGGGCTGAATGCCACTGTTGCATTACATAGTCCTAGAAAGGATGTTAGAGGATTACCGGATTCAATGATATGATTTAATAAATAGTTATCCTTATCACCACGGCCTATCTACAGTCTCCAGCGGAAGTCTACCCTCATAAACTGCCTTGAAGCACGATCCTGCGCCCCCACGCATCCATCGACTTCCCTCAAACTTGCATGGATAGTCGCCCCATCTAGTGGGCGTTGTGGAACACAGCTACTGCCAGTTTGAGGTTGCATTTCTTCCACATGGGTTCCCCAAGCTATAATCCCTTGAGTTCTGACGGTCTTCGTTGCGGATTTTCCCGCAAAGATACACCGAGCATAAGCCGCTCCATAGCTCTCTGAGTAACTGGTCTTTCTCATACCGTCAGCAGCGGTGAAAGCAACACACACTGGTTAAAGAGTTTTGTCGTGTTACCAGTAAACATAGGATACCCAGTATAAATTCTATACTGCCGTCAGAGTGATTTCATACTGCAGCTCTCTTCCGACGCCAGCTGCAGCTTTCCGCGATCAATTCTCCATCTCGTCAGCATCGCGGGAGAACTGCTGCAGGGTCTGCTCGTTGTCCAGCCTGAACAATGGAATGAATAAGTATTGTTTTCACATTACAATGTTTGGTAATATTTTACATTTAATATTTAAATGTTTTCTTTAAAAGAGGCCCATATCTTTAGATCCAACTGCTGGGCTTAGACCTCCTGTCTACATACAGTGTTACAACGTAGTTCTCCACGAGGCTCCACTGCGGATTAGCGGACTTCGCATGTCTTCGAAATATCGCTTTTTATTTATTTCTTAGATTAAGTTATTCCCTTTCCTTTCATTTAGGTTAAGTTATTTCCTATTGTTCCCTAAGATATTGTCCTTTAACATGGAGTATATGGTAAATCAACATTTAAAATTATAATTAATTATTTTATTGGTGGATCGAACTGGTCTCTGGAGATGGTAATGGCATCGTCCACTACGGTCTGTTGTGTGGATTGGCGGACATCACTTTTTTAAGCATTACCTACATTACCTTACCATGTTTTTAATATTTGAACAAATAATGTGATAAGTAGCAACATATGGATCTTAGATAACAACACTGAGCTATCATTGCAACATGAGTATCATAAAATGGTTTGATTTCCAGGATGCCCTCGTGGCCCGCTATGCCGCGCTCGATAAGCCAATGGCGATTCGTAAACGTAGACTGTTGGACTCTCTCCAAGCGCAGCAGCTGTTCCGCGACCTGGATGACGAAGCCGCCTGGATCCGCGAGAAGGAGCCCATTATTGCCTCTACTAACAGGGGTGAGATATATTTATATCATATACAGACAATAATTTCCATGCCATCACACTGTCTTAAAAAAAGATAGGGTACTGTGACCATCTCTAAAATCTGTCTCCAGACACTGCATCATTAAAAATATTAGACTTATCCACACTTCTCGTATCTCCCAAACCTGAACTCCGTCCACCTTGACATTCCATGATATAAACCAACAGAGTTGTGGTAATTAAAATTAATTAATTAATTGTCCTATTGAAAAAGTCTGAACTTACCAGCTCTACCTACCTCTACAGATCATCATCATTCAATAATTTGAACAGACTTTGAACATTCACTACTGTTCCAGGTCGTGACTTGATCGGCGTTCAGAACCTGATGAAGAAGCACCAAGCCGTAATGGGCGAGATGGCGCAACACGAAGCGCGGGTGGAGGCGGTGCGGGCTGCTGGCGCGGCTCTGCGGGCCGCTGGACACTTCGCCGCGGACGATATCGCCGCGCGGCTGCAGCAGCTGCACGCGCAGTGGACTCATTTGCAGGAGAAAGCGTTGCAGGTGATGCACATGTTGTATACTTGGTACAAGTCGCGGGACTCTACCGGACTGAAGATAAATGCCCGCAGCATCCTCCAATCTGTTAATTGCAGGATTTAATAAATAGTTATACTTATCACCACGGCCTATCTACAGTCTCCAGCGGAACATAGGTCTTCCCTCATAAACTGCCTTGAAGCATGATCCTGCGCCCCCACGCATCCATCGACTTCCCCGTCGCTCCATCTAGTGGGTGTTGTGGAACACAGCTACTGCCAGTTTGAGGTTGCATTTCTTCCACATGGGTTCCCCAAGCTATAATCCCTTGAGTTCTGACGGTCTTCGTTGCGGATTTTCCCGCAAAGATACACCGAGCATAACCCGCTCCATAGCTCTCTGAGTAACTGGTCTTTCTCATACCGTCAGTAGCGGTGAAAGCAACACACACTGGTTAAAGAGTTTTGTCGTGTTACCAGTAAACATGGGATACCCAGTATAAATTCTATACTGCCGTCAGAGTGATTCCATACTGCAGCTCTCTCTCTGCATCCTTGAGCTTCAGTGATTTCTCCGTGATCTTCTGCGTGAGTAACTCCCACTGATCGGCGATCGACGCCTGTCCACATAACGTTGTTCATTAGTGATCATGTTAAGTACTTGGGACTTCCCTGTAGAATGCCATGAGGCACGAGCAACCTGCATTCATCCACTCCCAGCTGACTTTCATAGGTCATTGCTGTATCTAGTACAGGAGGGAGCTACTCTGCGAAGGCCAATGCAAGATTGCCACTCACGAACTTCTTTCCTCCATAGGTTATCAATTCTATTCGGCTATATGGTTATGTTTACAAATGTATATAAATACATCCCACTGCTGGACATACTTGCCTTTCCCAGTCCGATAACACAAGAATGTTATATTATAATGTTAAAGCTTGACTGTTACGTACATGATTCTACTAAAGTTAATATTTAGTTGATATGATCATATATTGACCAAACCCTCTATTATTAAGTGAATTAAAAAAAATGTTGAATCTAGTGTGGATGGGATGTGCCGACCTGCACGGCGTCCTCGCTCCCGCTACACTGTCCGCGCTGCACCAGGTTGCCGCCCATGGCCAGCACGGACTGTATCCGCTCCGCGTTGGCCGCCAGTTCCGCCTCGAACGCCTGGTACTTATGATGCTTTTATTGGAAGTTCGCGGGGTCCTGGTGGAAACATGTCATGATAGTTAGGTATACGAACGCAAACGTCTACTGATATTCTCAAGTTGTGCTTTTGAGTAACTTAAAACATTTATTAAGATAAATGGAATAGAACTTTGTGGGGCTACCTTGTAGCTCTCTTCCGACGCCAGCTGCAGCTTTTCCGCGATCCAATTCTCCATCTCGTCAGCATCGCGGGAGAACTGCTGCAGGGTCTGCTCGTTGTCCAGCCTGAACAATGGAATGAATAAGTATTGTTTTCACATTACAATGTTTGGTAATATTTTACATTTAATATTTAAATGTTTTCTTTAAAAAGAGGCCCATATCTTTAGATCCAACTGCTGAGCCTTACTACCTTACGACCCCCTGTCTACACACGGTGTTACAACCTAGTTCTCCACGAGGCTCCACTGCGGATTAGCGGACTCGGCATGTCTTCGAAATATAGCTTTTTTATTTATTTCTTAGATTAAGTTATTCCCTTTCCTTTCATTTAGGTTAAGTTATTCTCTATTGTTCCCTGAGATATTGTCCTTTAACATTGAGTATATGGTAAATCAACATTTAAATTTATAATTAATCATTTTATTGGTGGATAGAACTGGTGTCTGGACATGGTAATGGTATCGTCCACTACGGTCTGTTGTGTGGATTGGCGGACATCACTTTTTTAAGCATTACCTACATTACCTTACCATATTTTTAATATTTGAATAAAATAATGTCATAAGTAGCAACATATGGATCTTAGATAACAACACTGAGCTATCATTGCAACATGAGTATCATTGGACAAGTTACCTGGACCATTTCTCGATGAGAGCTTCCTTGAGGTGGCGCCAGCGGTCGAGCACCTGCCTGCGCTTCTTGTCGATGGGGTCTGCGGCGTAGTGGTCCGATGAGATCAGCTGGTCGGCCAGCGTTTGCAGTTGAGCGATCTTTTCCTCCTGCAACCAATTAGGAGAATTGACTAATGATGTGAAACTGAGGACGAAGTTCACCAGACTATTTTATAATGTTGAGGGTGACAGATGAGCACACAATTCCACTGATGACATGGCACCCACAGCTATCCTCAATAAGTAATCATGATGCAGACGCATTGACACCTCTGCTGGTGGCAATGGCGACCCTTTCATGCCTTCCGCTTTATTAAGCGTGCGAGAGGCATATGCGATAGGACGATCTTTACGGCTTTAGTTGTTGCTCATTGAGGCAATTAAAAGGGGCATCTTTTTAATTGGCTCAATTTTTCAATTGGGGCATTTTTAGAGGTTTAGCCAGTTTGGCGAAGTTAGGGATGAATCTTCTATAAAGGATACTAAGCCTAATTTTTTTTTTTTTCGGGCTGAATGCCACTGTCAGCCCGAGGGCTTTTACAGTTTCACTGGGTTGAGAGGTGACCGAGCGCTAATGGCACTCAGTCGAGACCTCTATTATATGTAACAAGCACAAGGGCTCCCGAGAAGGAGCCTCGGCTTGGACCGCTACCTTGTTTCGCGAGAGCGTCTGACTCGAGGGTGCCCGAGAGGGCCGAACCTCAGCTCGGTCAGTTGCTTCTGACAGAGGATTCTTTAAATTCGCTACGATTATTAGCTATCTGTACCACCACTTCGGAATGCGTGGGCGCTGGAGAAGAAGTGGCGCAAGAAACTCCAGCGACGCTTCTATCTGTATGGACTGGAGAGAACCGACCAGTGACATGGCGGTATCGCGAATATCCTTGTTTGCGACGCCCTGGCCGTCGGCGGGGGCGATGTGAGGGTGCAATGTACGTGTGTTGTGTTTTATGAAGGGCTTGGGCCTTGGTGGTCACGTCGTCGGGGTCATCGAGGGCGTGCCTCGGTCTCCTTCGGACGCGGGTGAATCTGTGATTCGCGATGGGATTGTAAGTGGCGGCACTTACAATCAAGGGGTTAGAGTGTGTGACGGCAGAGTCGAAATATCGGCGGGAAGCCTGCTTCAGGTACTGAGCTATGGTCGGCAGCTCAAGATCTAAGTGTAGATTTTCATTACGCAAGAACCACGGTGCACCGGTGGCCTTGCGCATGAAACGATTTTGTATTACCTGAAGTCGTTGAATGTGACGCGGGGAGGCATGCGCAATCCCAGGAGATTGGACGATCAAATAACTCTATAGTTGGGAGATGCGGCGTTTTGTTGCGCCGAGAGAAGTACATGGCTGCACTTTTGGTGGGGTTCACCTCGATCCTCCATTTCCGAAACCATTTCCCTAAGGTGTTGGCTGCAGATTGGAGGCGTCTACAAATAGCGTCTGGTTTGAACCCAGACACATAGAGGCCGGTGTCATCGGTGAAAAGGGCTAGCTTTACACCGCGAGTGCGCGGTATGTCGTTGGTGTAGAGTGTGTATAAAATAGGACCTAGGACAAAGCCTTGTGGTACTCCGGCACAAATAGGGTGAACCTCGGAGCGCGTTCCCTCGACGCGGTAACGAAAGGTTCGATTTCGGAGAAAGTCTCGTATGATAAGTACGAGTCGATCTGGCACGCCGAGCTTATATAGTTTGTATATGAGCCCGTTGTGCCAGACTTTGTCGAAAGCTTTCGCTACGTCGAGGAAAAGCGCCCCAGTTTGATAGCCCTGAAGAAATTTACTGAGGATATGCTCCGTGATGCGGTGCACTTGATGTGTGCATGAGTGTTGGGTGCGATACCCGAACTGCTCTTTGATTGGTAGCCCTCGGGACAGCATGAAGTCCTTGAGGCGGGCGAGGATGAGCCTTTCATATACCTGACCCAAGACTTTGAATAGGCCTATGGGTCGATAGGCTGATGGATCAGTTGGATGTTTTCAGCGCTTGAGAATCCCTATGACGTCGGCTTCCTTCCAGGTGTTCGGGAAGGTGCCTTTGGTTATGGCCGCGTTGTAGATTATCACCAGCAGGTGTAAAATGGACATGGGTAGGAGTTTCATCACCTTGTTGGTGATGCCGTCGGGGCCGGGAGCCTTGCGTGGTCGCAGGTTTTTAATTATGGACTCAACTTTGGTGCATGTGACTTGGGTAAGGGAATCACGAGGTGGTTCCTTACTCCTCCGGTCGACCTCGCTGTCAACCATTGCAAGGTGAGCGGCGTCGATCGGTAGGGTGCTCGGTGAGCATTGGAGCTCCATATTGTCAGCCAGACATTCGGCTTTCTCTTCCTCTAAGAAGGCGAATTTCGTCTTATTAGGACGCGCTAATGGAGGCATTGTTTGGGCGGTGCCCCCTTTTAGGAATTTGGGAAGTCGCCAGAAGGCGAGATGGGAAGGTTCGATATTGGAGAGGTGATTATCCCACCGATCGTTCCTGTACTGGGCTATGCGTGCTCGGACTTCACGCTGAAGGGTACGTAGCACCAGCCGGTTACTTTCAGTGGGATATAAGTCGTGGGCACGAGTCGCCGCATTCTTGCGCCTCATTAGGTCCTTTATGTCGCTTGGCAGGGTCCATCGGTGGTCTTCCACCGAGGGGACCCGCCTCGAGCAATCCTCGACGACTGTCTGGATGTGCCTAGTGAGGGCATGAACTGCGAGGTTCGTGTCGTGGACTGAAGATATGTTCCTAGGAATAGCATCTAGGTGTGGTGATGTGGCTTCCTTCAGGTCGTTCCTGAGTCGGTGCCAGTTTACTATGGTTTTGGTGAAGGGTGAGGTTGGGGCGGAGGGCCCTAACCGAATAAGAACGGGGCGATGATCGGAAGCGAGCTCGTGGATTACGTCTATCCCTTGGAAGGCGAGGTTGATGTTCTTACAGATGGCAATATCAGGCACATCCGGTGTGTGACCCAATATATATGGAAAATGGGTAGGCGTAGTAGGCGCTACGACGTCGAAGTCGAGTGCGTCGCTTAGCGAGTCTAAAGCCAACCCCCGGGGGTTTTTAGTTTATTTTAGTTGCATTCCACCGAGTGTGCTTGCTATTGAAATCTCCTGCCAAAATGACTGAGTTTCCAAGGGAAAGGAGTGCCACGAAGTCGCTTCGTAATACTTGTGCATCACGTCTGCAAGGAGGAGACGGACGCGATTGTGATGGGGGCATGGCGGTTTGAGGAATGTCTCCTGCACTAGGAGCACGTCGACTTGGTGATCGCGAATGAAATTGAAGATTTCGTCGTGTTGATTGTTAATACCGTTCGCGTTAAAAAATGCGACGTTAAGGGAACGCGGTTTTACTCTGCCGTTGTAAAGGCCCTCTATGCTTGAAAGTTGACGATGGCTGACACTACATGTTGGTAGCGTATTGTGGCGGCAATCCTGACTTCGGGCTTGCCATTTGAATCCCTTAAGGCTTTTGCTAGGGCTAAGACGTCGGCGCCGTTGAAGCGACACACTAAATCGAGGTCGCTTTCGCTAACCGGCCGTCTGGCTGATGGAGGGGGCTGCTCAACCGGTTGAGCAACGGTCGCTACGCCGATCGGCGTATGCCATGCGGGGCGTAGAGGTCGGACAGGGGCGAGAATTGGCGCGGGGGCGGCGGTCGGGGTAGCGACCTTGGGCGCGATTTTTAGTGCCGGACGTTTCGGCTTGGGGGCTTTTGGGCAGCCAAGGTAATTGGCTGTGTGTCCCTCTGTGTTGCACAGGACACATGCGGGAGGCCCGAAAGTGGCCAGAAGGGCCTTGTCCTTGGGTCTCGGACAGTCGGTGGTGCCATGGTCACCCAGGCACTTGACGCATCTGGGTTTGCCGAAGCAATTGCGAGCTGAGTGGCCATATAATTGGCATTTGTGGCACTGGCCTGGTGGGCCGTTTTTATGTGGGCGCTCTATAGTCAGCCCAGAGAGGTGGCAGCAGGTTTTCAGGTTAAATACCTGCTTCCCTGCCTCGGATCTTTCGAGGGCCACAATCACCATGTTGAATGGTTTATTATTATGGCCACCTTAGGAGGCGGCGTCAGGGCGGGTGAAGCCCGCTTTTTTCTTTTTTTTTCAACTAGCGTGAAATCGCTGGTGTCTTCGGCTTGGAGATCCTCAGGGGACGCGGCGTTATCCAGCTCCATTTCCGAGATCGGCGTTATCCAGCTCCATTGCGGATGAAGTGCAGGATATGGAGGAGGCCCTTGAGGAGGGTCTATCAGGGAGCGGTCTTTCTTTAATTATGTCCTGGAAGACATCGGGGTATTTATTTTTTAATATGCTGATGAAGTGCAGTAACGATTCTGAGAAAGAGTCCTCCATTGTGCACTCTGTTCACTTTTATTTTTTCCTACTTTATTCGTGGGAAGTGTGGCCACCGGTGGGATGCCGGGGTGAATAGCCTACTTCCCTCCCTGCCGGCCTATAGGCAGGGAGGATGTGTGCCTAGTTGTGTAGCCCTAGTGCGTCCAAGTGCCAGTCTTATTGTGCACTTGGGTGTGTGCTTAGAGCTAACTAAAGCTACGCGTGGGACTATTATAAGTCCAGCGGGTTGGTCAACCTTGGCTAGGGCACTACCCAAGGCCAAGTTTTGCGTCGACTCCTTCCGGTTTCGCGTTTCCCAGAAGGGGAACCACGGGCGTACGGGGCTAGCCCTACCCTAGCTAAGTTAACACCGCAAGGTATCCACTAGTGTAACCACCCAGGTGGCTTTGCAATAATCTTTCTTGGAAACTAATTTCCGATTACAATAGCACCCGCAATAAAAATTGCTCGGTGTATTGTTCTCGGAACAATGGGTGTGCAGGTGGTTCGCTCGGGGGCAGGGAGCTCGGGAGGGTCGCGGCGGGGCGCCGGGCGACCGTTCTCGGCGACTGCTGAGCGTCGAATCACTAAGCCTAAGAATGACTTAATTTCCTTAGGGTTTTGAGGAACTGGGAATTCCGAGACGGCCTTTATTTTATCGGGATTAGACTTGACGCCGTTTTCACCTTTAATGTGGCCCAGATAAGCGACTTCTGTACGAAGAAATTTGCACTTATCGGGTTGGAGGTTCAAGTTGAAATTACGAAGCCTAACGGCCTTTAGGTTATTTATGTGAGTTTGTAAATTATACGAGTATATTACAATAGCATCTAAGTAGACGAAGCACCTACACCTTTAGAGGCCTCTCAGACAAGAATTCATAAATTTTTGGAATGTGGAAGATACATTCTTGAGCCGGAATGGAATTTTAATGAATTAGAAGTGATCTTCGGACACAGAGAATGCAGTCTTCACTGCATCTTCAGGATTAACAAAGATTTGATGGAAACCGGAAGCTAGCTCAAGAGAGGAAAAGTATTTGCTTTTACCCAATTGGTCAAGGGTTTCTGGTTCAGTTTCCCGTAATCGATCACGATACGCCCTTTGAGTTGGCCTCATGAGTCTGCTTTTTTGGGGACAACCCAAACCGGTGAACTCCAAGGTGAGGAAGAGGTTTTAATAATTCCTTGTTCGAGCATTTTGTTTATTTGAATCTCTTTTCTTTTTATGACATTCAGGGAATCTGTAGGACTTTGTTTGGATAGGATTATTGTGAGTGGTTTTAATTTCATGACGAATAGCGGAAGTATGAGTTAATTTGTCGTCGGCTAGATGAAAGATATCAATGTATTTAGAACTGAGTTCTGTAAGGGCATTGGATTCTTCGTCATTTAGATGTTCGGTCCTAAGTGACTTGACGTCATCGTTGGTCCGATAAGATCTTCCTTGGATGGGTTAAGATGTAGGATTATAAGGATTTGGATTAATAAAGTTAATAGGACTAAGGGTTAAGTTTAAGTTTGAACTAAGGCATATTGGTCGCTCCGACGTATTTACGACTGATATATTTACTCGTTTGTTGGCTTTCAATGAGACCATTCAATTTGCTACCAATAATTTTTCTGAGAAATGTTGGTCTAGGACTATTCCCTCTTTAATTTCGGGTTTGGATACAGAACACTCCTTTATTGTTTCTGTCCTAGCTGGGATAATGTATGCGGATGTAAAACCTCTCATGTGTAATCTATGTTATAACGGAATATACTTAAAATGTCATGGCCTATTATGTCATCATAGGGGAGGTCTATATCCTTGATAATATGGAATTTATGAGTTAAATATTATTTGGATTTGGTTTCTGGGACATAGAGCAGAGTTGGAGGTACCCTCGGTCAAGGTTGGCTCCTCACTGGGGTCTATGCCTTTAATTTTGATCGGCTCTTTGGTAAGCTTTATGTTGCTTTTTAAGACTATACTATTTTAATAGGCTTATTGCAGCTTCTGAGTCCACTAAGCGGGATAATGGGGCATCGGCGGATGGCGACTCAAGGATGACATGAGGAAGCATTTTTTTTGAAATATCAAGTTTGACTTCATTTATTTTGGATCATCTGATCTAGATTCGTAGAAGCGAGTATGCGTTTATTTTGATACCTATCTACGAGAAACTACTATTATTTGATAGTTTTCAGGACCAACGCGATGTCCGAAAATACCGCTTGTGCTTTAGTGGAAAGCTTTCCTATTAAATAGTACAGGCTCTCAGCGTCTGCCAACGATAAATTTTTGTGTACCGTAGACTTGTAGCTTTCATAGAATAAGGGCCAATTGCGAACGTCACCGTCAAATGACACAATTTCGATTGGCGCTACAGTAGGCCGTTTAGATGTAATGACTTTCTGATCATCGTCAGTGTTCACCCTCGAAGGGACAGGCTCAACCTGCGTCAACACACGTTTGATACGACAAAAAAGCTCATCAAATGAAATGAATGATTGATAGTTAGGCTTCGCGGGTGGATTCATTTCTAAAAATAGCCTAGTGTGTTCGTTGACAAGATCCCTAAATTCAGATCGAGTTTCAGCAATAGTCGCGACTGAATCCCGAAAACTCTCCACCATCTCTTGCCCTTTCGAATACAATTTGAATTGATTCGAAAAGGGCATTCCGTATTGCTGCTACGAGAATTATTTCTGAACTTAAATGCCATGAGCCGAATTCATCTGCTTTCTTATCCTTAGCATCAGCTGCAGATGGAGGCATCTTGATTTATTACAATGAAATATGTATGTACCTATGTATCGAACCTATTCAAGTGAATTCGGAATGCACTGAGTGAATTACTGTCTTAGTTAGCGCGTAAACAACCTATATTCAATAACTATGTATAATGCACGCGGTAACAAGCAGCTAACGTATAAAAACTGATAATATTAAACCGCGGCTATTCTATAAATCGGAATGTGTAGGTACTTTGCAATGAAACGTAACTATTTACGAAACGTATTTTTATAAACTACCTAATCTATGATTCTAATTATATGAATTTAATGACACTAATGTAATTCTACTTAGTTAAACCTGAACATATTCAGATCCGCATGCGGGATTCCCTAGGGAATGAAATGCAGAACGTCTAATATGTATAGTGGATTTCAAATAGAAAAATAAATCCGAAGGACCTAAAATGTTAGCGCCGCGGGTTTTTGGTATAACCTTTAAACGCTAACATGAGGGGGCGGGGAATTTACCCTAAAACGGATAGAACTGTCTAAACGGCTGTCTAAGCTTCTAAAAGCCTGGAGTGGTGATTCAAAGCCTTGCTATGAGAATCGGCGGTTTTGTGGACTGTAATAAACTTTATGTGGCAGCATACATTGATTGGGCATAAAGCTATTTTTTGGTATGGAGAAACAGGAATAGGAAAAAGACAAGATGCAGCGCCTTTCCTTTATTGAGGTCCGGAGTCGCCTTCCTGCTGGGCAGGACCTTGCATGTCCTCGATGTGTAGGTTAACCACGCGGCAAGCCAGCGTGGTTTCACGAATAACAATTCCTATTTCTTACACTTTAAATCAGTATAACTTGATAAGTAGGTCTAGTTTCATATATAGACCCGAAAGCCTGGATTTATCACAAATCCAGGTATATCAGCGGTAAGGCTTTGGAGTGATGTTTTCTCAAACATGGCGTCCCTTACGGTCAACCTTCTTCTAGCCTCGTATGGCTGTCTCGCTTTGACCTATGGTAGACGCTGCAGTAGTGAATAGGAAGGAAGGTCACAGATGGGAAATATATCCTACTACTGCCACATTCTGGTATAACTAAAGTTGAAAAGATTTGGCAGATTTTTCGTTGCAACAGGAATATAACAGTGTTTTAATTTCACTTTTATTCACCACACAATACAAGGTAAGGGCACTTTTACTTTTAGATTAAGGATCCGGGGCGAGTCTGCAAAGCGATGCCTGGGCACTGAGAATTTCTGGATCCCACCGCTGCCATGAAATGTTAACCTATGTAATTGAATAGGGTTTTTAAAAAAAATGATATTTATTTGAGACATATATTTCGACACTTTACAATAGTACACTTCATTTAGATTATCTTTAGGCAACCGCTCTGCTTGGAGGATGGAACTAGACTAGACTGGCATTAGAGCGAATGTTGGAGTTAGAGTTAGGATATTGCTTACGGCGCTGAGAGGGAAGCAGGGTTGGCATTAACCCTAGCAGAGCCCGGGTGTAACAGTTCGCAGACCTATGTTCTGTTGGGCCTGTATACGTTTCCGTTCCGTATAAGACGTCAACGCGTATCTGGCGGGAGGCGAATAGGTCAGTTTTGAGCGGACGTAGGCCTTGTAGATCCCGAGTTTGGTATAGTTAGGCAGCTTGGATGAAAAGATCGGATAGAGTTTAGCTCGCGCTGCTTTAGCCTGTCGAACCAAGTGTTCGGCCTGGGGGCCATGCGCACGGAGCGATCAATTTTACATTCAAGGTAGGTGATCGTAGATTTCCACTCAATGTCCTGACCGAGTAGTTTAAGCGGAGGGGGATTCTTGATACGTTTGGTGACAAGTGCGTTCATCTTCATGCGCCACTTGTCAAGCCATTCGGGAAGGAGATCTAAAAGTCGCTGCATCTTGCGTGCAGCGATGGAAGTCCGATGCGAGGAAGTAAAGTATGCACTATCGTCGGCGTATGTATAACGCTAGTAGAACGTCATCTTTCCCCTCCAAGACGCGACCTACCAGAGTGGGTATGTCGTTGGTATACACAACATACAGTAGCGGCGCTAGGCAACTCCCCTGGGGGACGCCGGCTTTGATGATCCGTACTGCCGAGTCGGCCCCCTCGACAGAGAAGAAAAAGCTACGGTCCACCAGAAATGACGTTACTAACCGCACTAGCATTGTAGGCGTCGAGGTTTGTTTTATTAACTTCCACAGCAGACCTATGTGCCAAACCCTGTCGAAGGCCTTCTCGATGTCGAGAAAGACCCCCAGACAAATGCGACCGCAATTAATTTCGGTCGCAAGATGGTTCAGCACACACGTCAGCTGTGTAGTGGTCGAGTGTCCGCTGCGAAAGCCGTGCTTCTCCTCTCTCAAGGGGCAGTGGGGTGCAATCTCTCGCAGCAGTAGCCTTTCAAACAATTTGGCTATATGCGACAGTAGCGTGATGGATCTGTAGCTTTCCGGAAGACCCGGGTCTTTACCGGGCTTCGGCAGTAGGATGATCTTCCCCGTTTTCACATATCGGGGAAGTTACTGGTCATATCGCTATTAAACATGTGCGCTATAGCTACGATCCCTCTGCGGGGGAGAGCTTTCAGCGCCGCTGTCGTAATACCGTCGCACCCCGGTGCCTTACGGTTAGGCAACCGAGAAATTGCCCCCCGTACCTCAGCGGGTGAGACAAAATCTCTCCCCCGCAACGGGAGCACCGGTGCGCGAAGGTACTCTAACAGGTGGTCACTGACTCCCTGATGGTGGTGTTCAGCACCTACCGAGGAGGTATTCGGTATAAACTGTTCGGCCCGCTCTGCTGCCTAATAGTGTCTTACGCCCGCACCGTCCGCAAGTGGAGAGACCGCAGTTACTGTACGAGTGAGCCGCCAGTTGAGTGAGTGTAGCGAGGTATGATGCTGGGACATGCTGTAAACGTGCCTGTCCCATGACTCCCCGCCACGCCCATATCTCTTCCGTCAGCTCCTCCGATAACCGGTTAAGGCGTGTCCTCAGCCGCGGACAGCGGGTTCACTCCCAAAGTTTCCGCAAGTTCCGTTTAGTATGCACCTTCCTGTGAAAGCCTCATCGGCAACTTGTTCCCTCGAGGAGCCTCCCCCTCCAGTGGCCGCGCGATATTCCTCCGACATAGGTCGGTTGTGTCGGTTGTGTGCGCGTCTGTGACGTTGGTCGGTCCGCGGTTAAGCCCCTGCCGCTCGTTGAGGAAGGGACTGTGATAATGTTAAAGTTAATATTTGCCGTCAGGTTATCTTCAGGCGTTATTATGGCGAATTTAGGACGTCTTCTATTTGGAGGGGTATCCTTCTCTGGGACGTAGTCACCTGCTGCCACCACCAACGGGTTCGGGTGATTTTCTATCGAAGCAAAATATCGTAGTGATATTTCTTTAAAATACTTTCTAGTGGAGGGAATCTTGAGATCTCGGTGTCATTCCGAGTTTCTTACAAACCAAGGAGCGCCTGTCATCCTACGAAGAATCTTATTTTGTAACGTTTGAAGGCGCTTAAATCTAGCCTCCGGGACATGTGCGAATGCAATACAAGTC
>JAGSMU010000539.1:0-26219 GCA_029286865.1 Teinopalpus imperialis
CGACTGGTCCTCTTGAAGAAGGCAGACAGAGTCGCCGATTCTCCCTCTACGTACCGTCCCATATGCCTGTTGGACGAGGCCGGCAAGTTATTATACGCCCGTCTCAGCAGGCATCTGTCGCGTGTCGGTCCCGATCTCGCCGATAACCAGTTCGGTTTCCGACGGGAGCGTTCCACCATCGACGCAGTTATGTGCGTCCGCTCCCTGTCGGAGCAGGCTGTGTCAGGGTGGAGTGGCGTTGGCGATTAGCCTAGACATCGTCAACGCCTTCAACTCCTGCCCTGGGAAGCGATTGGGGCACTCGTACACCATGGTGTTCCCCTACCTGCACGGCGTGATCGCGGACTACTTGCGCGACAGGTACATCTTGTACATGGACCGAGACGGTACGAGGATCGGAGGAGATCCAGTGTGGGGTTCCACAGGGGTCGGTGCTGGGCCCGTTACTGTGGAATCTCGCCTACGACTCTGTTCTGCGAGTCGAGCTCCCCGCTGGCGTTAATGTTGTCTGCTATGCGGACGACACGTTGGTGGTCGCCAGCGGGGACTCCTTCGAGAGGACCAAGGAGCTCGCCGAGCTTGGGGCGGAAATCGTCGTCGCCAAAGTCCACGAGTTGGGACTGGAGGTAGCGCCTCACAAGACCGAGGCGCTATGGTTCCACAAACTGCCGCGGAGCAGGGAACCACCCGACTCGTGCGTCCGAGTAGGTGGGTCTGAAGTCAGAGTGGGGCGGTACATGAAGTACTTGGGCCTCACTCTGGACAGTCGCTGGGGCTTCGAAGAGCATTTCGAGCGCCTAGTCCCCCGGATCGAGAGGGTAGCGGGTGCTATGCACAGACTGCTGCCCAATCTCGGGGGACCGAGGGAGGAAGTTCTCCGCCTCTATGCCGGGGTCGTACAATCCGTAGCCCTGTACGGGGCGCCCGTCTGGGCGAAGAGGCTGGCCATCCGACGCTGTAGGACTAAGATCTACAGCGTCCAGCGTAGGATGGCCATACGGGTCGTACGAGGATACCGGACGGTATCGTTTGAGGCGGCGACAATCCTGGCTCGCTTTCCACCTCTGGATATACTGGCGGACATGGACGCGAGGGTGTATCACCGAATTCGCGTCCTACGCCAGAGCGGTGGTGGCGAGCCAGAAGAGGCGCTCGAGGCGGTGAAACGGCAGGAACGACGTATCACGTTCGCGACGTGGCGCGCACGGCTCGGTGAGGAGCGGTATGCGCGCAAACGCGTCGTCGAAGCATTCCTGCCGGTCTTCGAAGCCTGGCTGCAGCGACGAGGAGGAAGACTCACCTACAGACTTACGCAGGTGATCACCGGGCATGGATGCTTCGGTGATTACCTGTGTAAGATCGGTCGCGAGGCGACGGCGAATTGCTTCCACTGTGGCGGCAACGACCGAGACTCCGCATCGCACACGCTCGCGGCTTGCCCGGCGTGGGAAGACGAGCGGCGGGTCTTGGTCGGCCACATCGGACGGAACCTGTCCCTGCCAGCAGTCGTGTCGGCGATGCTGAGCGGGGAACCGGCGTGGAGGGCCGTAGCCTCCTTCTGCGAGACCGTAATGGTCCGAAAGGAGGCTGCCGAGCGGGATAGAGAGAGGACCGATCCTGCTCGGAGACGGGGTGACGCGGCGCTCGCGCGCCTCGTCACGGGCCTCCCAGTGATCCCCTACCGTAAATGGGGCCCTACGGGTCGCTGACGATCGGAGTGGGGGCTCCGACCGTCCAGTAATAGCGACCCGGGGAGGGACGGCAGCACGACGTGGTACCGTGTCGTCGTGATAATTCCGCGAGGGTTCTGGGGTGCGATCTTCTCGCACGCCCCGGGACAGGCTATCCCAGCGAAGCGCAGGGGGTTACGGTTGCGTTCCTTACGGAGATCCCGCGACCCCTCGCGAGCGTTGGTGGCGACCACCATGGGGTTTTAGTCGGTGCGAGTCCGACATAACCCATCCTTGCCCCGCAGTGGGTATGCGTAGGCATTTCCCACGCTAAAAAAAAAAAAAAAGGTTAGGTTACAAAATCAGCACGAAAAACGAAGACATGAAAATTTTTACAAATGGAATAAAATTACGTAATTATGAAACTAAAAATAACTGATTAGAACAAGACTAGAAATAGCTCAAATGCAGCGCAGGATGACTGTCTAACGATTACACTAACCAAATGCTACAACAAAAAACCAATTTGGAATGCTTAAGACTCTAGTGCACAAAGATATAGGTGGTTAGGTTAGGTTAGGTTAGGCTACAAAATCAGCACGAAAAAGAAAGAAATGAAATTTTTTACAAATGGAATAAAATTACGTAATTATGAAACTGAAAATACTGATTAGAACTAGACTAGAAATAGCCTAAATGCGGTGCAGGATGACTGTCTAACGATTACACTAACCAAATGCTACAACAAAAAACCAATTTGGAATGCTCCAGACTCTAATGCACAAAGATATAGGTGATTAGGTTAGGTTAGGTTAGGTTGGTTAGGCTACAAAATCAGCACGAAAAACGAAGAAATGAAAATTTTTACAAATGGAATAAAATTACGTAATTATGAAACTAAAAATAACTGATTACAACTAGACTAGAAATGGCCTAAATGCGGTGCAGGATGACTGTCTAACGATTACACTGAACAAATGCTACAACAAAAAACCAATTTGGAATGCTTAAGACTCTAATACACAAAGATATAGGTGGTTAGGGTTAGGTTAGGTTAGGTTAGGTTAGGTTAGGTTCCCCCCCGGGGGCTGCCACCTTGTCGTGGTGGGGGGGCTTGCGTCCCCAATGATCCTCGAGGCTATAGCGGCAGAGTCTCTCACACCGGAAGGCTCGAGGGGAGGGGCAGACTAAGAGCAGCCGACAGGGGAGCTCACCCCTGAAAAAAGGAGACGACGATGTGGAGCATCGATGAGGAACATGGATAAGGCTAGTTGTGAAAGTGTTCTGCAGGCAGGTACCCGAAAGGGAGAATCCTGCCCTCCTGCTGCACCAGCATCTGTGAATGCTGCTGCAGCAGGAAGCCCGTATTCTGCAGTGGGCGACAACTGCCTCGTAAGGTCGGCGTCGCGCCGGCCTTCGTAAGCACGACCCAAGCATACCCATACCGGACGATGATTTATTTAGTGAAACGGAATCAAGGCAGACTTTGGAATTGCTGAGGACCTCAATGGAAGAAGAAGACTCAGATTGCTCCCTGAGGACTGCTACTTCAGGGCGGTCGAGGCATCATTGGCTGCTTCGCGAAAGCGAGCACCGCAAACGGAGAGCGGAAGCAGTGACGGTGGTCGGCCCACAGCAAAACCGCCAGGACTCATGATGCCTGTTTTGTGGCACCTCTCGACTTTCCTAAAACGGCACGGGCGAAGGCGACGCTTCCTAGAGTCGAGGAGCTCGCGAGGAAATGGCTGAGCAGCCAACTGGCGACCTCGGCTCTCGACTCACAGAGAGCCTTGCCGCTATCGAGCACGTTGCAGACAGATCCAAAACCTGAAGGGTGAGTTCGTGCGCACCTTGAGACTGTCGGCGCGTCATATACAGGCCATCACAATGGAACTGGTGCAGCGAAGCTCTCCGAGTCACCTTGAGCAAGAAAATGCCCTGCTCGAAATCAACTTGGCGAAATGAGAGGGCAAATTGAGGCACTGACGAAGGAAGTGAGTCAGTTACGCCGACAGAATAAGGAGGGACCCGGTACTATAACACATCTTAGTGGAGATGATCCCAAGGCGGACGAAGGCCAACTGATGTCAAAGTTGGGGCTATGATCGACAGAAAGTTGAATGCCTTCAAAGCCGAATTGTTCCCCGACAGGGCTCTGAGGCCACCTTTAGGGAGAAAAACTGTGCCAGTTGACAAGACGCTTGCACATCTGCCAGAATCGAGCTGGGCAAGTAACCAGGTGCAAAGGTAAAGGCAAAGCGAGTCGGCACTCAAGTGGAACCGATGCAAAAACAAGGGCAGGGTGCACATCAGAAGGCACAAACGGCACAAACCAGGACACCCAGGCCCCAAAGGGAAGAAAAGAAGCGAAGAAGAAGGCCAAGCTTCCTAAAGTCGAAACTGCAGCGGTGACGGTCACAGTCCCGAGGAGGCCACTATGACATACGCTCAGGCTATGGCGGTGGCTAAACAAAAGGTAAACCTGACCGAACTGGGAATCTCCGGGGTCAAGCAAAGAGGCCCTAAACGGTGGTTTACTGCTGGAGGTGGAGGGCGAGCAGTGCGCTGATAAAGCAAACGCGCTCGCTGCAAAGTGCAGGAAGCCTTGTTTGAAACGGGGTCAGAGTAACGCGGCCCCACAAAACGGGTGAGATCCGGGTCATGGACCTGGACGACTCTGTCACCGAGGAGGATGTCGCCGAGGCCATCGCTGAAGCCGGCTGTTGCTCAGTGGACACTGTAAAAGTGGGTCAAATCCACAGGTGGTCCACGAGACTGGGGACTGCATGGGTTCGATGCCCGCTCATGGCCGTACATAGACTTGCCGTAGAGAAGCGGGTCAAGGTGGGATGGGTTATCGCCAGAGTCCAAGTACTCAGTGCCCGACCATTGCAGTGCTTCCGGTGTTTGGAAACCGGACATTCTAGGTACCAGTGCACAAGCACCAAAGACAGGAGCACACTGTGCTACATATGTGGGGATCCTGGCCATAAAGCCAGAGAATGCCAAGCGAAGGCACCTAAGTGTGTCCTATGCGCGGACCGTGGTCAAAACTCTGACCACCGCCTGGGCGATGAAAGTGCTTCCCTCCAAACACAAGGAGGAGTCGCAGAGGAGACGAAAGGTCGACATCGGGTGTCCGTGTGCAGCAGTAGATAGGCCTGCGCAACCTTCAGTTTGCGCTTCGTCCTAATACCCTTCCGAGGAAACAATGGAGATTGGTCATGGCTAGGTTTCTACACAGGATGGTACAGAGCAACCTGAACCACTGCCGGACAGCACAAGATCTGCTCTTGCAGAGTCTGCCCGAATGTTCTGCATCGTTGGCAGTGGTGGCGGAGCCCTACTCCATCCCAAACCATCCCACGGTGGTTCGGTGACAAAGTTGGCTCGGTCGCTGTCTACTGGGAGGAAGTAGTGGAGACCCTCCGTGCTCCAGAATTTGTTCCGGACGGGGTTTCGTCGCGGTGGAATGGGGCCCATTAGCCGTTATAGGTTGCTACGTCTCACCCAATTCTTGCCTGGCTGAATTCGAGAGGTTTCTGGATAGGGTTACCAGCTGCGTTCGCAGGTGCCTTCCACGCCAGTGCTCGTGCTAGGCGACTTCAATGCCCTCTAGGGCTTGGGGAAGCAGACGAGACAGCGTAGGGTGACACAGTTCTCGAATGGTCGGCGGGCTTGGACCTGAGGCTACTTAATAGTGGTTCAGTCAGCACCTGCGTGCGCTGGCAGGGGAGTCGATCGTGGATTTATCATGGGCGACACCCTCCGCCGAGCGCTCAGTGGCCAGGATGGAGTAGCAGAGGAGATGGAGACCCTCTCCGACCATCAGTACATTATTATCGACGTGGAACCCACGCTGACAGCGTTAAATAGTCGTTCCGATAGATCTCCACTACGGCGATGGGCACTTAAGCACTGCAACCAAGACCTGCTTGTGGCCGCTGCCCATGTGGTGGAATGGTCATGCCCTAGCGGGGACGAAAGCCTGAATAATGCGGTTGCTCGACTCCGCGAGGATATGAAACCATATGTGATATGGCAATGCCACGAAGCAAAACAGGCAGGAACGGCCCGGCATATTGGTGGTCACGAGAAATCTCTGATCTTCGCACAGTCTGCCTGAGATTACGACGAAGATACACGCGAGCTCGGCGACGTCGAAACTCCACGATAGAGGAGAGGGCAAATACAGAGAGTACCGTACTGCGACTAAGGCGTTGCAAGATGCCATCGCCGAAAGCAAAACTAGGAGCTGGAGGGACCTGCTCGAGGGGCTAAACAAAGACCCGTGGGGTCGTCCCTATAAAATGGTGCTCGGCAAGTTGCGCCCTTGGGTTCCACCCCTCACGGAAACCCTGGATCCTGGTTTTGTGTCCACCGTGCTGGATACGCTTTTCCCGGGACCCTGGGACGAAGAGGATCCACGAACGGCACAGATGGTTTCCTCTGAATGGTCAGAGGAGCTCTCTGTCACGGAGACAGAACTGCGAGAGGCGGCGCAATCCATTGGAGCTCGGAACACCGCCCCAGGGCCAGATGGAGTCCCAGGCAGGGCCTGGAAAATCCTAATACCGATTCTTGGCACGAGATTGCGGAGTCTGTTCACCGACTGCTTTCGAGACGGTTACTATCCGGTAGATTGGAAACGGGCGAATCTGGTGCTCCTACACAAGTGGGGCAAACCAGTGGATGAACCAGCAGCCTACCGACCAATCTGTCTTTTAGACGATGTAGGTAAGTTATTCGAACGGATAATAACCATCCGAATAAACACACATCTCGGTAATAGAGGCCCGGACTTGGCGGACCATCAATACGGATTTCGACAGCGGCGATCCACGCTGGATGCCATCATTCATGTGAGAACCTTGACACACGAGGCGATATCAAAGGGAGAGTTGTCTTGGCAGTCAGCCTCGACGTCGTCAACGCATTCAATTCCCTTCCTGGTGTGTCATACATGAGGCTCTGGTCTACCACAGAGTTCCGGCGTACCTGAGGAACGTATTGAAGGCGTACCTTTCAAACAGAAGCATCTGTTACCCCGGTAGATACGGAAGCTTACAAGAGAGGGCCGTAGTGCGCGGGGTTCCGCAGGGGTCAGTTTTAGGACCGCTCTTGTGGAACATCGGGTACGATGCGGTACTACGGACGGTGCTTCCACCGGGCGTAAACATGGTGTGTTACGCAGATGACACGCTAATACTAGCCGAGGGGGACTCTTTCCTAAGGACCGCAAGACTAGCCGAGTTCGGGGTTGCCATGATTATCGGCAGAATACGAAGACTGGGACTGCAAGTGGCACCGCAAAAGACCGGAGCGATGTGGTTTCACGCCCTGAAACTGAAGGAGAAACCCCCCGATAAATTTTTAAGTGTCGGGAACGTAAGTATCCAAATTGGCGACCACCTCAAGTACCTGGGACTGGAGCTAGATAGCCGATGGAACTTCGTCGAGCACTTCGATCGTCTCGTCCCCCGCATTCAAAAGGTAGCGGGTGCTATGCAACGATTGCTGCCAAATCTAGGAGGCCCGAGGGAAGAAGTCCGCCGTCTCTATGCAGGCGTGGTGCGCTCTGTCGCACTCTACGGATCTCCTGTATGGGCCGACATACTCTCGCGTAGACCACGTCGAGCGGCGAAGCTTAACGCTACACAACGCACTATTGCGATAAGAGTCGCTCGAGGGTACAGAACGATTTCGTACGAGGCGGCCACACTCTTGGCGCGGTTCCCACCTCTGGACATCCTGGCGGATATGGACGCAGAGATCTTTCATAAGATCCGCATCCTCCGCCAAACCGATGATCCGGTAGAGACGGTCGAAGAGCTTCGACGAAGAGCCAGAAGTCGGGCACTGGGGCGCTGGCGAGAAAGGTTAATGGAACCTCGCAATACTCGTCAGCGCGCGGTTAGTGCGATTCTGCCCAGCTTAACGGCAGCTGAAGAACAGTGGACGGGTGACTTACCATTTAACGCAGATACTCACCGGACATGGCTGCTTCGGGAATTATCTGCACAAATGAAGCAGGGAGGAGTCGGCGCAATGCCATCATTGTGGGGCAGCCGAGGATTCCGCGCAGCACACGCTCGAACACTGCCCTACTTGGGAGTCAGGCGACGTATCCTAGTCAAAACATCGGACAAGACCTTTCCCCGGCGGCCGTAGTAGCGGCGATGACGAAGCCGGGAAGCGTGGCACAGTGTCCTTTCCTTTTGCGACACAGTAATGCTCGCAAAGGAAGATGCTGAGCGAGCCAGGGAACGCAAATCCCGCTCGTCGGAGGAGCCGTAGAGGCAGACGAAGATAACTGGCCCGTTATGGGCGCCGCGCTGGAGGGCACTGGTGCGTTCTTTTAGAGATCCAGAGTCCTTCACAAGCGCTGAGGACGGGAGTCGATGTGGTTTTAGTGGAGTATTCCGGCAGCATGAAGCCCCGAGTCTATACCCGCCGTTACGCGGCGGGATGCGTAAATGCATTTCCCATCGTAAAAAAAAAAAGGTTAGGTTAGGTTAGGTTAGGTTAGGTTAGGTTAGGTTACAAAATCAGCACGAAAAACGGAGACATGAAAATTTTTACAAATGGAATAAAATTACTTAATTATGAAACTAAAAATAACTGATTAGAACAAGACTAGAAATAGCTCAAATGCGGCGCAGGATGACTGTCTAACGATTACACTAACCAAATGCTACAACAAAAATCCAATTTGGTATGCTTAAGACTCTAATGCACAAAGATATAGATTGGTTAGGTTAGGTTTGGTTAGGTTAGGTTGGGTTACAAAATCAGCACGAAAAACGAAGAAATGAAAATTTTTACAAATGGAATAAAATTACGTAATTATGAAACTAAAATAACTGATTACAACTAGACTAGAAATGGCCTAAATGCGGCGCAGGATGACTGTCTAACGATTACACTGAACAAATGCTACAACAAAAAACCAATTAGGAATGCTTAAGACTCTAATACACAAAGATATAGGTGGTTAGGTTAGGTTAGGATAGGTTAGGTTAGTTAGGTTAGGTTACAAAATCAGCACGAAAAACGAAGACATGAAAATTTTTACAAATGGAATAAAATTACGTAATTATGAAACTAAAATAACTGATTACAACTAGACTAGAAATGGCTAAATGCGGCGCAGGATGACTGTCTAACGATTACACTGAACAAATGCTACAACAAAAACCAATTTGGAATGCCTACGACTCTAATACACAAAGATATAGGTGGTTAGGTTAGGTTAGGATAGGTTAGGTTAGGTTAGGTTACAAAATCAGCACGAAAAACGAAGAAATGAAAATTTTACAAATGGAATAAAATTACGTAATTATGAAACTAAAATAACTGATTACAACTAGACTAGAAATGGCCTAAATGCGGCAGGATGACTGTCTAACGATTACACTGAACAAAATGCTGCAACAAAAACCAATTTGGAATGCCTAAGACTCTAATACACAAAGATATAGGTGGTTAGGTTAGGTTAGGTTAGAGTTAGGTTAGGTTACAAAATCAGCACGAAAAACGAAGACATGAAAATTTTACAAATGGAATAAAATTACGTAATTATGAAACTAAAATAACTGATTACAACTAGACTAGAAATGGCCTAAATGCGGCGCAGGATGACTGTCTAACGATTACACTGAACAAATGCTACAACAAAAACCAATTTGGAATGCTCAAGACTCTAATACACAAAGATATAGGTGGTTAGGTTAGGTTAGGTTAGGTTAGGTTACAAAATCAGCACGAAAAACGAAGACATGAAAATTTTACAAATGGAATAAAATTACGTAATTATGAAACTAAAAATAACTGATTACAACTAGACTAGAAATGGCCTAAATGCGGCGCAAGGATGACTGTCTAACGATTACACTGAACAAATGCTACAACAAAACCAATTTGGAATGCCTAAGACTCTAATACACAAAGATATAGGTGGTTAGGTTAGGTTAGGTTAGAGTTAGGTTGAGTTACAAAATCAGCACGAAAAACGAAGACATGAAAATTTTACAAATGGAATGAAATTACGTAATTATGAAACTAAAATAACTGATTACAACTAGATTCAGAAATGGCCTAAATGCGGCGCAGGATGACTGTCTAACGATTACACTGAACAAATGCTACAACAAAAACCAATTTGGAATGCTTAAGACTCTAATACACAAAGATATAGGTGGTTAGGTTAGGTTAGGTTAGGATAGGTTAGGTTAGGATAGGTTAGGTTACAAAATCAGCACGAAAAACGGAGACATGATAATTTTTACAAATGGAATAAAATCACTTAATTATGAAACTAAAATAACTGATTACAACTAGACTAGAAATGGCCTAAATGCGGCGCAGGATGACTGTCTAACGATTACACTGAACAAATGCTACAACAAAAAACCAATTTGGAATGCTTAAGACTCTAATGCACAAAGAAATAGGTGGTTAGGGTTAGGTAAGGTTAGGTTAGGTTACAAAATCAGCACGAAAAACGGAGACATGAAAATTTTTACAAATGGAATAAAATCACTTAATTATGAAACTAAAATAACTGATTAGAACAAGACTAGAAATAGCTCAAATGCGGCGCAGGAAGACTGTCTAACGATTACACTAACCAAATGCTACAACAAAAATCCAATTTGGTATGCTTAAGACTCTAATGCACAAAGATATAGGTGGTTAGGTTAGGTTTGGTTAGGTTAGGTTAGGCTACAAAATCAGCACGAAAAACGAAGAAATGAAAATTTTTACAAATGGAATAAAATTACGTAATTATGAAACTAAAAATAACTGATTACAACTAGACTAGAAATGGCCTAAATGCGGCGCAGGAAGACTGTCTAACGATTACACTGAACAAATGCTACAACAAAAAACCAATTTGGAATGCTTAAGACTCTAATACACAAAGATATAGGTGGTTAGGGTTAGGTTAGGATAGGTTAGGTTAGGTTAGGTTAGGATAGGTTAGGTTAGTTAGGTTAGGTTAGGTTAGGTAAGGTTAGGTTAGGTTGAGTTACAAAATCAGCACGAAAAACGAAGACATGAAAATTTTTACAAATGGAATAAACTTACGTAATTATGAAACTAAAATAACTGATTAGAACAAGACTAGAAATAGCTCAAATGCGGCGCAGGAAGACTGTCTAACGATTACACTGAACAAATGCTACAACAAAAAACCAATTTGGAATGCTTAAGACTCTAATGCACAAAGAAATAGGTGGTTAGGGTTAGGTAAGGTTAGGTTAGGTTACAAAATCAGCACGAAAAACGGAGACATGAAAATTTTTACAAATGGAATAAAATTACGTAATTATGAAACTAAAAATAACTGATTACAACAAGACTAGAAATGGCCTAAATGCGGCGCAGGATGACTATCTAACGATTACACTGAACAAATGCTACAACAAAAAACCAATTTGGAATGCCTAAGACTCTAATACACAAAGATATAGGTGGTTAGGGTTAGGTTAGGTTAGGTTACAAAATCAGCACGAAAAACGAAGACATGAAAATTTTTACAAATGGAATGAAATTACGTAATTATGAAACTAAAAATAACTGATTACAACTAGACTAGAAATGGCCTAAATGCGGCGCAGGATGACTGTCTAACGATTACACTGAACAAATGCTACAACAAAAACCAATTTGAATGCTTAAGACTCTAATACACAAAGATATAGGTGGTTAGGGTTAGGTTAGGTTAGGTTAGGTTAGGTTACAAAATCAGCACGAAAAACGAAGACATGAAAATTTTTACAAATGGAATAAAATTACGTAATTATGAAACTAAAAATAACTGATTACAACTAGACTAGAAATGGCCTAAATGCGGCGCAGGATGACTGTCTAACGATTACACTGAACAAATGCTACAACAAAAAACCAATTTGGAATGCTCAAGACTCTAATACACAAAGATATAGGTGGTTAGGGTTAGGTTAGGTTAGGTTAGGTTACAAAATCAGCACGAAAAACGAAGACATGAAAATTTTTACAAATGGAATAAAATTACGTAATTATGAAACTAAAAATAACTGATTACAACTAGACTAGAAATGGCCTAAATGCGGCGCAGGATGACTATCTAACGATTACACTGAACAAATGCTACAACAAAAAACCAATTTGGAATGCTTAAGACTCTAATGCACAAAGAAATAGGTGGTTAGGGTTAGGTAAGGTTAGGTTAGGTTACAAAATCAGCACGAAAAACGGAGACATGAAAATTTTTACAAATGGAATAAAATCACTTAATTATGAAACTAAAATAACTGATTAGAACAAGACTAGAAATAGCTCAAATGCGGCGCAGGAAGACTGTCTAACGATTACACTAACCAAATGCTACAACAAAAATCCAATTTGGTATGCTTAAGACTCTAATGCACAAAGATATAGGTGGTTAGGTTAGGTTTGGTTAGGTTAGGTTAGGCTACAAAATCAGCACGAAAAACGAAGAAATGAAAATTTTTACAAATGGAATAAAATTACGTAATTATGAAACTAAAAATAACTGATTACAACTAGACTAGAAATGGCCTAAATGCGGCGCAGGAAGACTGTCTAACGATTACACTGAACAAATGCTACAACAAAAAACCAATTTGGAATGCTTAAGACTCTAATACACAAAGATATAGGTGGTTAGGGTTAGGTTAGGATAGGTTAGGTTAGGTTAGGTTAGGATAGGTTAGGTTAGTTAGGTTAGGTTAGGGTTAGGTAAGGTTAGGTTAGGTTAGAGTTAGGTTACAAAATCAGCACGAAAAACGAAGAAATGAAAATTTTACAAATGGAATAAACTTACGTAATTATGAAACTAAAATAACTGATTAGAACAAGACTAGAAATAAGCTCAAATGCGGCGCAGGAAGACTGTCTAACGATTACACTGAACAAATGCTACAACAAAAACCAATTTGAATGCTTAAGACTCTAATGCACAAAGAAATAGGTGGTTAGGTTAGGTTAGGGTTAGGTTAGGATAGGTTAGGTTAGTTAGGTTAGGTTACAAAATCCCAGCACGAAAAACGGAGACATGAAAATTTTACAAATGGAATGAAATTACGTAATTATGAAACTAAAATAACTGATTACAACTAGACTGAAATGGCCTAAATGCGGCGCAGGATGACTGTCCTAACGATTACACTAACCAAATGCTACAACAAAAACCAATTTGGAATGCTTAAGACTCTAATGCACAAAGAAATAGGTGGTTAGGGTTAGGTAAGGTTAGGTTAGGTTAGGCTACAAAATCAGCACGAAAAACGAAGACATGAAAATTTTACAAATGGAATAAACTTACGTAATTATGAAACTAAAATAACTGATTACAACTAGACTGAAATGGCCTAAATGCGGCGCAGGATGACTGTCTAACGATTACACTAACCAAATGCTACAACAAAATCCAATTTGGTATGCTTAAGACTCTAATGCACAAAGAAATAGGTGGTTAGGGTTAGGTTAGGTTACAAAATCCAGCACGAAAAACGGAGACATGAAAATTTTACAAATGGAATAAACTTACGTAATTATGAAACTAAAATAACTGATTACAACTAGACTGAAATGGCCTAAATGCGGCGCAGGAAGACTGTCTAACGATTACACTAACCAAATGCTACAACAAAAACCAATTTGGAATGCTCAAGACTCTAATACACAAGATATAGGTGGTTAGGTTAGAGTTAGGTTAGGATAGGTTAGGTTAGGTTAGGGTTAGGTTAGGTTAGGGTTAGGTTAGAGTTAGGTTAGGTTAGGATAGGTTAGGTTAGGGTTAGGTTAGGTTAGAGTTAGGTTAGGTTAAGGTTACAAAATCCCAGCACGAAAAACGAAGACATGAAAATTTTACAAATGGAATAAAATTACGTAATTATGAAACTAAAATAACTGATTACAACTAGACTAGAAATGGCCTAAATGCGGCGCAGGATGACTATCTAACATTACACTGAACAAATGCTACAACAAAAACCAATTTGGAATGCCTAAGACTCTAATACACAAAGATATAGGTGGTTAGGTTAGGTTAGGTTAGGTTAGAGTTAGAGTTAGGTTAGGTTAAGGTTAGGTTAGGTTAGGTTTGGTTAGGTTAGGTTAGGTTAGGTTAGGTTAGGTTAGGTTAGGTTACAAAATCAGCACGAAAAACGAAGACATGAAAATTTTTACAAATGGAATGAAATTACGTAATTATGAAACTAAAATAACTGATTACAACTAGACTGAAATGGCCTAAATGCGGCGCAGGATGACTATCTAACGATTACACTGAACAAATGCTACAACAAAAACCAATTTGGAATGCTTAAGACTCTAATGCACAAAGATATAGGTGGTTAGGTTAGGTTAGGATAGGTTAGGTTAGGTTAGGTTAGGTTAGGTTAGGTTTGGTTAGGTTAGGTTAGGTTAGGTTAGGTTAGGTTAGGTTAGGTTAGAGTTAGGTTAGGTTAGGTTTGGTTAGGTTAGGTTACAAAATCCAGCACGAAAAACGGAGACATGAAAATTTTTACAAATGGAATGAAATTACGTAATTATGAAACTAAAATAACTGATTACAACTAGACTGAAATGGCCTAAATGCGGCGCAGGAAGACTGTCTAACGATTACACTAACCAAATGCTACAACAAAAATCCAATTTGGTATGCTTAAGACTCTAATACACAAAGATATAGGTGGTTAGGTTAGGTTAGGTTAGGCTAGGTTAGGTTACAAAATCCAGCACGAAAAACGAAGACATGAAAATTTTTACAAATGGAATGAAATTACGTAATTATGAAACTAAAATAACTGATTACAACTAGACTAGAAATGGCCTAAATGCGGCGCAGGAAGACTGTCTAACGATTACACTAACCAAATGCTACAACAAAATCCAATTTGGTATGCTTAAGACTCTAATGCACAAAGAAATAGGTGGTTAGGTTAGGTTAGGTTAGGTTAGGTTAGGATAGGTTAGGTTAGGTTAGGTTTGGTTAGGTTAGGTTAGGTTAGGTTAGGTTTGGTTAGGTTAGGTTACAAAATCCAGCACGAAAAACGAAGAAATGAAAATTTTTACAAATGGAATGAAATTACGTAATTATGAAACTAAAATAACTGATTAGAACAAGACTAGAAATAGCTCAAATGCGGCGCAGGAAGACTGTCTAACGATTACACTGAACAAATGCTACAACAAAATCCAATTTGGTATGCTTAAGACTCTAATGCACAAAGAAATAGGTGGTTAGGTTAGGTTACAAAATCAGCACGAAAAACGAAGACATGAAAATTTTTACAAATGGAATAAAGTACGTAATTATGAAACTAAAATAACTGATTACAACTAGACTAGGAAATGGCCTAAATGCGGCGCAGGAAGACTGTCTAACGATTACACTGAACAAATGCTACAACAAAAACCAATTTGAAATGCTCAAGACTCTAATACACAAGATATAGGTGGTTAGGTTAGGTTAGGTTAGGTTAGGCTACAAAATCAGCACGAAAAACGAAGACATGAAAATTTTTACAAATGGAATGAAATTACGTAATTATGAAACTAAAATAACTGATTACAACTAGACTGAAATGGCCTAAATGCGGCGCAGGATGACTATCTAACGATTACACACTGAACAAATGCTACAACAAAAACCAATTTGGAATGCCTAAGACTCTAATACACAAAGATATAGGTGGTTAGGTTAGGTTAGAGTTAGAGTTAGAGTTAGGTTACAAAATCAGCACGAAAAACGAAGACATGAAAATTTTTACAAATGGAATGAAATTACGTAATTATGAAACTAAAAATAACTGATTACAACTAGACTAGAAATGGCCTAAATGCGGCGCAGGATGACTGTCTAACGATTACACTGAACAAATGCTACAACAAAAACCAATTTGGAATGCTTAAGACTCTAATACACAAAGATATATAGGTGGATTTAGGGTTAGGTTAGGATAGGTTAGGTTAGGTTAGGTTACAAAATCAGCACGAAAAACGAAGACATGAAAATTTTTACAAATGGAATAAAATTACGTTATTATGGAAATTATAATAACTGATTACAACTAGACTAGAAATGGCCTAAATGCGGCGCAGGATGACTGTCTAACGATTACACTGAACAAATGCTACAACAAAAAACCAATTTGGAATGCTTAAGACTCTAATGCACAAAGAAATAGGTGGTTAGGGTTAGGTAAGGTTAGGTTAGGTTACAAAATCCAGCACGAAAACGGAGACATGAAAATTTTTACAAATGGAATAAAATCACTTAATTATGAAACTAAAATAACTGATTAGAACAAGACTAGAAATAGCTCAAATGCGGCGCAGGAAGACTGTCTAACGATTACACTAACCAAATGCTACAACAAAAATCCAATTTGGTATGCTTAAGACTCTAATGCACAAAGATATAGGTGGTTAGGTTAGGTTTGGTTAGGTTAGGTTAGTTAGGTTACAAAATCAGCACGAAAAACGAAGAAATGAAAATTTTTACAAATGGAATAAAATTACGTAATTATGAAACTAAAATAACTGATTACAACTAGACTGAAATGGCCTAAATGCGGCGCAGGAAGACTGTCTAACGATTACACTGAACAAATGCTACAACAAAAACCAATTTGGAATGCTTAAGACTCTAATACACAAAGATATAGGTGGTTAGGTTAGGTTAGGATAGGTTAGGTTAGAGTTAGGTTAGGTTACAAAATCCAGCACGAAAAACGAAGACATGAAAATTTTTACAAATGGAATAAAATTACGTTATTATGAAACTAAAATAACTGATTACAACTAGACTAGAAATGGCCTAAATGCGGCGCAGGATGACTGTCTAACGATTACACTGAACAAATGCTACAACAAAAACCAATTTGGAATGCCTAAGACTCTAATACACAAAGATATAGGTGGTTAGGTTAGGTTAGGATAGGTTAGGTTAGAGTTAGGTTAGGTTACAAAATCCAGCACGAAAAACGAAGACATGAAAATTTTTACAAATGGAATAAAATTACGTTATTATGAAACTAAAATAACTGATTACAACTAGACTAGAAATGGCCTAAATGCGGCGCAGGATGACTGTCTAACGATTACACTGAACAAATGCTACAACAAAAACCAATTTGGAATGCCTAAGACTCTAATACACAAAGATATAGGTGGTTAGGGTTAGAGTTAGGATTAGGTTAGGTTAGGTTACAAAATCAGCACGAAAAACGAAGACATGAAAATTTTTACAAATGGAATGAAATTACGTAATTATGAAACTAAAATAACTGATTACAGCTAGACTAGAAATGGCCTAAATGCGGCAGGATGACTGTCTAACGATTACACACTGAACAAATGCTACAACAAAAACCAATTTGGAATGCTCAAGACTCTAATACACAAAGATATAGGTGGTTAGGTTAGGTTAGGTTAGGTTAGGTTACAAAATCAGCACGAAAAACGAAGACATGAAAATTTTTACAAATGGAATAAAATTACGTAATTATGAAACTAAAATAACTGATTACAACTAGACTAGAAATGGCTAAATGCGGCGCAGGAGAGACTGTCTAACGATTACACTGAACAAATGCTACAACAAAAACCAATTTGGAATGCTTAAGACTCTAATGCACAAAGAAATAGGTGGTTAGGTTAGGTTAGGTTAGGTTAGGATTAGGTTAGGTTACAAAATCAGCACGAAAAACAGAAGACATGAAAATTTTTACAAATGGAATAAAATCACTTAATTATGAAACTAAAATAACTGATTAGAACAAGACTAGAAATAGCTCAAATGCGGCGCAGGAGAGACTGTCTAACGATTACACTAACCAAATGCTACAACAAAATCCAATTTGGTATACTTAAGACTCTAATGCACAAAGATATAGGTGGTTAGGAGTTAGGTTAGGTTAGGTTAGGTTAGGTTAGGTTACAAAATCAGCACGAAAAACGAAGACATGAAAATTTTTACAAATGGAATGAAATTACGTAATTATGGAAACTAAAATAACTGATTACAACTAGACTAGAAATGGCCTAAATGCGGCGCAGGATGACTGTCTAACGATTACACTGAACAAATGCTACAACAAAAACCAATTTGGAATGCTTAAGACTCTAATACACAAAGATATAGGTGGTTAGGTTAGGTTAGGTTAAGGTTAGGTTAGGTTACAAAATCAGCACGAAAAACGAAGACATGAAAATTTTACAAATGGAATGAAGTACGTAATTATGAAACTAAAAATAACTGATTACAACTAGACTAGAAATGGCTAAATGCGGCGCAGGATGACTGTCTAACGATTACACTGAACAAATGCTACAACAAAAACCAATTTGGAATGCCTAAGACTCTAATACACAAAGATATAGGTGGTTAGGTTAGGTTAGGTTAGGTTAGAGTTAGGTTACAAAATCAGCACGAAAAACAGAAGACATGAAAATTTTTACAAATGGAATGAAATTACGTAATTATGAAACTAAAATAACTGATTACAACTAGACTGAAATGGCCTAAATGCGGCGCAGGAGAGACTGTCTAACGATTACACTGAACAAATGCTACAACAAAAAACCAATTTGGAATGCCTAAGACTCTAATACACAAAGATATATAGGTGGTTAGGTTAGGTTAGGATAGGTTAGGTTAGGTTAGGTTACAAAATCAGCACGAAAAACGAAGACATGAAAATTTTACAAATGGAATAAAATTACGCAATTATGAAACTAAAATAACTGATTACAACTAAGACTAGAAATGGCCTAAATGCGGCAGGATGACTGTCTAACGATTACACTGAACAAATGCTACAACAAAAACCAATTTGGAATGCCTAAGACTCTAATGCACAAAGATATAGGTGGTTAGGTTAGGTTAGGTTAGGTTAGGTTAGGTTAGGTTAGGTTAGGTTAGGTTAGGTTAGGTTAGGATAGGTTAGGTTAGGTTAGGATAGGTTAGGTTAGGTTAGGTTAGGTTAGGTTAGGTTAGGTTAGGTTAGGTTAGGTTAGGTTAGGTTAGGTTAGGTTAGGTTAGGATAGGTTAGGTTAGGTTAGAGTTAGGTTACAAAATCCAGCACGAAAAACAGAAGACATGAAAATTTTTACAAATGGAATAAAATTACGCAATTATGAAACTAAAATAACTGATTACAACTAGACTGAAATGGCCTAAATGCGGCGCAGGAGAGACTGTCTAACGATTACACTAACCAAATGCTACAACAAAATCCAATTTGGTATGCTTAAGACTCTAATGCACAAAGAAATAGGTGGTTAGGTTAGAGTTAGGTTACAAAATCCAGCACGAAAAACGGAGACATGAAAATTTTTACAAATGGAATGAAATTACGTAATTATGGAAACTAAAATAACTGATTACAACTAGACTGAAATGGCCTAAATGCGGCGCAGGAGAGACTGTCTAACGATTACACTAACCAAATGCTACAACAAAAACCAATTTGGAATGCTCAAGACTCTAATACACAAGATATAGGTGGTTAGGCTAGGTTAGGTTAGGTTAGGTTAGGTTAGGTTACAAAATCCAGCACGAAAAACGGAGACATGAAAATTTTTACAAATGGAATGAAATTACGTAATTATGAAACTAAAATAACTGATTACAACTAGACTGAAATGGCCTAAATGCGGCGCAGGATGACTGTCTAACGATTACACTAACCAAATGCTACAACAAAATCCAATTTGGTATGCTTAAGACTCTAATGCACAAAGAAATAGGTGGTTAGGTTAGGTTAGAGTTAGGTTACAAAATCAGCACGAAAAACGGAGACATGAAAATTTTTACAAATGGAATGAAATTACGTAATTATGGAAACTAAAATAACTGATTACAACTAGACTGAAATGGCCTAAATGCGGCGCAGGATGACTATCTAACGATTACACTGAACAAATGCTACAACAAAAACCAATTTGGAATGCTCAAGACTCTAATACACAAGATATAGGTGGTTAGAGGGTTAGGTTAGGATAGGTTAGGTTAGAGTTAGGTTACAAAATCCAGCACGAAAAACGGAGACATGAAAATTTTTACAAATGGAATGAAATTACGTAATTATGGAAACTAAAATAACTGATTACAACTAGACTAGAAATGGCTAAATGCGGCGCAGGATGACTGTCTAACGATTACACTGAACAAATGCTACAACAAAAACCAATTTGGAATGCTTAAGACTCCTAATACACAAAGATATAGGTGGTTAGGGTAAGGTTAGGTTAGGTTAGGTTACAAAATCAGCACGAAAAACGAAGACATGAAAATTTTTACAAATGGAATAAAATTACGTAATTATGAAACTAAAAATAACTGATTACAACTAGACTAGAAATGGCTAAATGCGGCGCAGGATGACTATCTAACGATTACACTAACCAAATGCTACAACAAAAACCAATTTGAATGCTTAAGACTCTAATGCACAAAGAAATAGGTGGTTAGGTTAGGTTACAAAATCAGCACGAAAAACGAAGACATGAAAATTTTTACAAATGGAATAAAATTACGTTATTATGAAACTAAAATAACTGATTACAACTAGACTGAAATGGCCTAAATGCGGCGCAGGAAGACTGTCTAACGATTACACTAACCAAATGCTACAACAAAAACCAATTTGGAATGCTTAAGACTCTAATACACAAGATATAGGTGGTTAGGTTAGGTTAGTTAGGTTAGGTTAGTTAGGTTACAAAATCCAGCACGAAAAACAGAAGACATGAAAATTTTTACAAATGGAATGAAATTACGTAATTATGAAACTAAAATAACTGATTACAGCTAGACTAGAAATGGCTAAATGCGGCGCAGGATGACTATCTAACGATTACACTGAACAAATGCTACAACAAAAACCAATTTGGAATGCTTAAGACTCCTAATACACAAAGATATAGGTGGTTAGGTTAGTTAGGTTAGGTTAGTTAGGTTAGGTTAGGTTACAAAATCAGCACAAAAACGAAGACATGAAAATTTTTACAAATGGAATGAAATTACGTAATTATGAAACTAAAATAACTGATTACAACTAGACTAGAAATGGCCTAAATGCGGCGCAGGATGACTGTCTAACGATTACATTGAACAAATGCTACAACAAAAACCAATTTGGAATGCTTAAGACTCTAATACACAAAGATATAGGTGGTTAGGTTAGGTAAGGTTAGGTTAGAGTTAGGTTAGGTTACAAAATCAGCACGAAAAACAGAAGACATGAAAATTTTTACAAATGGAATGAAATTACGTAATTATGAAACTAAAAATAACTGATTACAACTAGACTAGAAATGGCTAAATGCGGCGCAGGATGACTGTCTAACGATTACACTGAACAAATGCTACAACAAAAACCAATTTGAAATGCTCAAGACTCTAATACACAAAGAAATAGGTGGTTAGGGTTAGGTAAGGTTAGGTTAGGTTACAAAATCAGCACGAAAAACGGAGACATGAAAATTTTTACAAATGGAATGAAATCACTTAATTATGAAACTAAAATAACTGATTACAACTAGACTAGAAATGGCCTAAATGCGGCTGGGATGACTATCTAACGATTACACTGAACAAATGCTACAACAAAAACCAATTTGGAATGCCTAAGACTCTAATACACAAAGATATAGGTGGTTAGAGGGTTAGGTTAGGATTAGGTTAGGTTAGGTTAGGTTACAAAATCAGCACGAAAAACGAAGACATGAAAATTTTTACAAATGGAATGAAATTACGTAATTATGGAAACTAAAAATAACTGATTACAACTAGACTAGAAATGGCCTAAATGCGGCTGGGATGACTGTCTAACGATTACACTGAACAAATGCTGCAACAAAAACCAATTTGGAATGCTTAAGACTCCTAATACACAAAGATATAGGTGGTTAGGTTTAGTTAGGATAGGTTAGGTTAGGTTAGGTTACAAAATCAGCACGAAAAACGAAGACATGAAAATTTTTACAAATGGAATAAAATTACGTAATTATGAAACTAAAAATAACTGATTACAACTAGACTAGAAATGGCCTAAATGCGGCTGGGATGACTGTCTAACGATTACACTGAACAAATGCTGCAACAAAAACCAATTTGGAATGCTTAAGACTCTAATGCACAAAGAAATAGGTGGTTAGAGGGTTAGGTTAGAGTTAGGTTAGGTTAGGTTACAAAATCCAGCACGAAAAACAGAAGACATGAAAATTTTTACAAATGGAATAAAATTACGCAATTATGAAACTAAAAATAACTGATTAGAACAAGACTAGAAATAGCTCAAATGCGGCGCAGGAAGACTGTCTAACGATTACACTAACCAAATGCTACAACAAAAATCCAATTTGGTATGCTTAAGACTCTAATGCACAAAGATATAGGTGGATTTAGGGTTAGGTTAGGTTAGGTTTGGTTAGGTTAGGTTAGGCTACAAAATCAGCACGAAAAACGAAGAAATGAAAATTTTTACAAATGGAATAAAATTACGTAATTATGAAACTAAAAATAACTGATTACAACTAAGACTAGAAATAGCTCAAATGCGGCACCCAGGATGACTGTCTAACGATTACACTGAACAAATGCTACAACAAAAACCAATTTGGAATGCTTAAGACTCTAATACACAAAGATATAGGTGGTTAGGGTTAGGTTAGGATAGGTTAGGTTAGGTTAGGTTACAAAATCAGCACAAAAAACGAAGACATGAAAATTTTTACAAATGGAATAAAATTACGTTATTATGAAACTAAAAATAACTGATTACAACTAGACTAGAAATGGCCTAAATGCGGCGCAGGATGACTGTCTAACGATTACACTGAACAAATGCTACAACAAAAAACCAATTTGGAATGCCTAAGACTCTAATACACAAAGATATAGGTGGTTAGGGTTAGGTTAGGTTAGGTTAGGTTAGGTTACAAAATCAGCACGAAAAACGAAGACATGAAAATTTTTACAAATGGAATGAAATTACGTAATTATGAAACTAAAAATAACTGATTACAACTAGACTAGAAATGGCCTAAATGCGGCGCAGGATGACTGTCTAACGATTACACTGAACAAATGCTACAACAAAAAACCAATTTGGAATGCTCAAGACTCTAATACACAAAGATATAGGTGGTTAGGGTTAGAGTTAGAGTTAGAGTTAGGTTACAAAATCCTTTGAAAAACGAAGACATGAAAATTTTTACAAATGGAATAAAATTACGTAATTATGAAACTAAAAATAACTGATTACAACTAGACTAGAAATGGCTAAATGCGGCACCCAGGATGACTGTCTAACGATTACACTGAACAAATGCTACAACAAAAACCAATTTGGAATGTAAGACTCTAATGCACAAAGAAATAGGTGGTTAGGTTAGGTTAGAGTTAGGTTAGGTTAGGTTACAAAATCAGCACGAAAAACGGAGACATGAAAATTTTTACAAATGGAATAAAATCACTTAATTATGAAACTAAAATAACTGATTAGAACAAGACTAGAAATAGCTCAAATGCGGCGCAGGAAGACTGTCTAACGATTACACTAACCAAATGCTACAACAAAAATCCAATTTGGTATGCTTAAGACTCTAATGCACAAAGATATAGGTGGTTAGGGTTAGGTTAGGTTAGGTTAGGTTAGGTTACAAAATCAGCACGAAAAACGAAGACATGAAAATTTTTACAAATGGAATGAAATTACGTAATTATGAAACTAAAAATAACTGATTACAACTAGACTAGAAATGGCCTAAATGCGGCGCAGGATGACTATCTAACGATTACACTGAACAAATGCTACAACAAAAAACCAATTTGGAATGCCTAAGACTCTAATACACAAAGATATAGGTGGTTAGGGTTAGGTTAGGATAGGTTAGGTTAGGTTAGGTTAGAGTTAGGTTAGAGTTAGGTTAGGTTTGGTTAGGTTAGGTTAGGGTTAGGTAAGGTTAGGTTAGGTTAGGTTACAAAATCAGCACGAAAAACGAAGACATGAAAATTTTTACAAATGGAATGAAATTACGTAATTATGAAACTAAAATAACTGATTACAACTAGACTAGAAATGGCCTAAATGCGGCGCAGGAGACTGTCTAACGATTACACTGAACAAATGCTACAACAAAAACCAATTTGGAATGCTTAAGACTCTAATACACAAAGATATAGGTGGTTAGGAGTTAGGTTAGGATAGGTTAGGTTAGGTTAGGTTACAAAATCAGCACGAAAAAGAAGACATGAAAATTTTTACAAATGGAATGAAATTACGTAATTATGAAACTAAAATAACTGATTACAACTAGACTGAAATGGCCTAAATGCGGCGCAGGATGACTGTCCTAACGATTACACTGAACAAATGCTACAACAAAAACCAATTTGAATGCCTAAGACTCTAATACAAAGATATAGGTGGTTAGGTTAGGTTAGGTTAGGCTAGGTTAGGTTAGGATAGGTTAGGTTAGGCTAGGTTAGGTTAGGATAGGTTAGGTTAGGCTAGGTTAGGTTAGGCTAGGTTAGGTTAGGTTAGGCTAGGTTAGGTTAGGCTAGGTTAGGTTAGAGTTAGGTTAGGTTTGGTTAGGTTAGGTTAGGTTAGGCTAGGTTAGGTTAGGCTACAAAATCAGCACAAAAACGAAGACATGAAAATTTTTACAAATGGAATGAAATTACGTAATTATGGAAACTAAAAATAACTGATTACAACTAGATTCAGAAATGGCCTAAATGCGGCGCAGGATGACTGTCCTAACGATTACACTGAACAAATGCTACAACAAAACCAATTTGGAATGCCTAAGACTCTAATACACACAAAGATATAGGTGGTTAGGTTAGGTTAGGTTAGGTTTGGTTAGGTTAGGTTTGGTTAGGTTAGGTTAGGCTAGGTTAGGTTAGGTTAGGATAGGTTAGGTTAGGCTAGGTTAGGTTAGGATAGAGTTAGGTTAGGTTAGAGTTAGGTTAGGTTAAGGTTAGGTTAAGGTTAGGTTAGGTTAAGGTTAGGTTAGGTTAGGTTAGGCTAGGTTAGGTTAGGTTAGGTTAGGTAAGGTTAGGTTAGGCTACAAAATCAGCACGAAAAACGAAGACATGAAAATTTTTACAAATGGAATGAAATTACGTAATTATGAAACTAAAATAACTGATTACAACTAGACTAGAAATGGCTAAATGCGGCGCAGGATGACTATCTAACGATTACACTAACCAAATGCTACAACAAAAAACCAATTTGAATGCCTAAGACTCTAATACAAAGATATAGGTGGTTAGGTTAGGTTACAAAATCAGCACAAAAACGAAGACATGAAAATTTTTACAAATGGAATAAAATTACGTTATTATGAAACTAAAATAACTGATTACAACTAGACTAGAAATGGCCTAAATGCGGCGCAGGATGACTGTCTAACGATTACACTGAACAAATGCTACAACAAAAACCAATTTGGAATGCCTAAGACTCTAATACACAAAGATATGAGTGGTTAGGTTAGGTTAAGGTTAGGTTAAGGTTACAAAATCAGCACGAAAAACGAAGACATGAAAATTTTTACAAATGGAATAAAATTACGTAATTATGAAACTAAAATAACTGATTAGAACAAGACTAGAAATAGCTCAAATGCGGCGCAGGATGACTATCTAACGATTACACTGAACAAATGCTACAACAAAAACCAATTTGAATGCTTAAGACTCTAATACAAAGATATAGGTGGTTAGGTTAGGTTAAGGTTACAAAATCAGCACAAAAACGAAGACATGAAAATTTTTACAAATGGAATAAAATTACGTAATTATGAAACTAAAATAACTGATTACAACTAGACTGAAATGGCCTAAATGCGGCTGGGATGACTGTCTAACGATTACACTGAACAAATGCTACAACAAAAACCAATTTGGAATGCTTAAGACTCTAATACACAAAGATATAGGTGGTTAGGTTAGGTTAAGGTTACAAAATCAGCACGAAAAACGAAGACATGAAAATTTTTACAAATGGAATGAAATTACGTAATTATGAAACTAAAATAACTGATTAGAACAAGACTAGAAATGGCTAAATGCGGCGCAGGATGACTATCTAACGATTACACTGAACAAATGCTACAACAAAAACCAATTTGAATGCTTAAGACTCTAATACACAAGATATAGGTGGTTAGGTTAGGTTACAAAATCAGCACGAAAAACGAAGACATGAAAATTTTTACAAATGGAATAAAATCACTTAATTATGAAACTAAAATAACTGATTACAACTAGACTGAAATGGCCTAAATGCGGCGCAGGAAGACTGTCTAACGATTACACTAACCAAATGCTACAACAAAAAACCAATTTGAATGCTTAAGACTCTAATACACAAGATATAGGTGGTTAGGAGTTAGGTTAGGTTAGGTTACAAAATCAGCACAAAAACGAAGACATGAAAATTTTTACAAATGGAATAAAATCACTTAATTATGAAACTAAAAATAACTGATTACAACTAGATTCAGAAATGGCCT
>JAGSMU010000540.1:0-34323 GCA_029286865.1 Teinopalpus imperialis
CAATATGTAAATGAACAAAACAAAAACAATATAAACTTAATTTAATATAAATTTTATAATAATAATCTCTTAATTCAAAAAAATAATGAAAATCAGCCAAGGTTTAACGTAATAAACGTAAAATTCTTTTCATCAACTTACCTTGCCCCTAGTTAACCGGTCTCTGTTTTGTGTTATCTGGACTCTTTATAATACCCTAAATGAGGGTAGTAGGTGACTTAATGTTCTCTCGTAGTGGCATTATACAATTTGTCAATACGTGTGAGTTGTACTCGTAGAACCAACTGAATCTAAACGTACTAAAGATTGCAAACATATAGAAAAAATGAAGCAGAGTTTGATAAACGCCGGTTTGGTTTTTAAGAAATACTAACTGTTTAAGAATACTTTAGAAAATTAACAACATAAATAATGTTAATATCAAATGCCATCTATAAAAACATTAATACATATATTCAATATATATAACAAGCTTTTAGGTCAACCACAAAACGCTACGCGCTCCGTTAAATTCAATCCTTTATTAATAAAAAAAATAAAAAATCCTATACTAAACCCACTTACTTACCCTGCCGGCCAAAAGTTTAAGACCGCACATAATTTTCTATCAATTGTAATAAAATCCCATGGGATAAATAAAAGAAATGCACATCTGCTTTTTTTTTTTTTTTTTTCTTCGGGCTGATGGCCGCTATTATTAGAACTTTTACAGTTTCACCGGGTTGAGAGGTGACCGAGCGCTTATGGCTCTCAGTCGAGACCTCTATATGGGTAACCAGCGCAAGGGCTCGAGGAGGGAGCCTCGCTTCAGACCGTTACCCTGTTTCGCGAGCGTCTGACTCGAGGGTGCCCAAGAGGGCCGAACCTCGGCTCGGTCAGTTACTTCTGACAGAGGATTATCTTAATTAATATCACTATTATTATTAACTACCTGTACCACCACTTCAGAATGCGTGGGCGCTGGAGAAGAAGTGGCGCAAGAAACTCCAGCAACGCTTCTATCTGTATGGACTGGAAGAACCGGCCAGTGACATGGCGGTATCGCGAATAACTTTGTTTGCGACGCCCTCGCCGTCGGCAGGGGCGATATGAGGGTGCAATGTTTGTGTGTTGTGTTTTATGAACGGCTTGGGCCCTGGTGGTTGCGTCGTCAGGGTCGTCGAGGGCGTGCCTCGGTCTCCTACGGACGCGGGTAAATCTGTGATTCGCGATGGGATTGTAAGTGGCGGCACTTACAATCAAAGGGTTTCGGTGTGTGACGGCAGAGTCGAAATATCGGCGAAGCCTGCTTCAGGTACTGAGCTATGGTCGGCAGCTCAAGATCTATGTGTAGATTTTCGTTACGCAAGAACCACGGCGCACCGGTGGCCTTGCGCATGAAACGATTTTGTATTACCTGAAGTCGGTGAATGTGACGCGGGGAGGCATGCGCAAAGACGGGGCTTGCGTATGTCATTATGGGTCGGATGCACGCTTTGTAAAGTGTAATTTTATTACGCAGGGACATTTTGCTATTTTTATTAAGTAACGGGTGCAAACGACCTAGGACGAACGCTGCTCGATTCCGTACGCGGTTGACATGCGGACCGAAGGTGAGTCTTTCATCTAATGTGACGCCTAAGTATTTGACTGTCTTTTCCCAGGGGATTGGACGATCAAATAACTCTATAGTTTGGAGATGCGGCGTTTTGTTGCGCCGAGAGAAGTAAATGGCTGCACTTTTGGTGGGGTTAACCTCGATCCTCCATTTCCGAAACCATTTCCCTAAGGTGTTGGCTGCAGATTGGAGGCGTTTACAAATAGCGTCTGGTTTAAATCCAGACACGTAGAGGCCGGTGTCATCGGCGAAAGGGCTAGCTCTACACCGCGAGTGCGCGGTATGTCGTTGGTGTAGAGTGTGTATAAAGTAGGACCTAGGACAGAGCCTTGTGGTACTCCGGCACAAATGGGGTGAACCTCGGAGCGCGTTCCCTCGACGCGGTAACGAAAGGTTCGATTTCGGAGAAAATCTCGTATGATAAGTACGAGTCGATCTGGCACACCGAGCTCATATAGTTTGTATATGAGCCCGTTCAATACTTCCAGACCTTAATCAGCTTTCGCCACGTTGAGAAAAAGTGCCCCAGTTTGGTAGCCCTGAAGAAATTTACTGAGGATGTGCTCCGTGATGCGGTGCACTTGATGTGTGCATGAGTGTTGGGTGCGAAACCCGAACTGCTCATTGATTGGCAGCCCTCAGGACAGCATGAAGTCCTTGAGGCGGGTGAGGATGAGCCTTTCATATACCTTACCCAAGACTTTGAGTAGGCTTATGGGTCGATAGGCTGATGGATCGGTTGGATGTTTTGAGGGCTTGAGAATCCCTATGACATCGGCTTCCTTCCAGGTGTTCGGGAAGGTGCCTTTGGATATAGCCGCGTTGTAGATTATCACCAGTAGGTGTAAAATGGACATGGGTAGGAGTTTCATCACCTTGTTGGTGATACCGTCAGGCGGGAGCCTTGCGTGGTCGCAGGTTTTAATTATGGACTCAACTTCGGTGCATGTAACTTGAGTGACGGAATCGCGAGGTGGTTCCTTACTCCTCCGGTCGACCTCGCTGTTAACCATTTCAAGGTGAGCGGCGTCGATCGGTAGGGTGCTCGGTGAGCATTGGAGCTCGAGATTGTCAGCCAGACATTCGGCTTTCTCTTCGTCTAAGAAGGCGGGTGGTTTATTAGGACGCGCTAAGGAGGCATTGTTTGGGCGGTGCCCCTTTTAGGGATTTGGGAAGTCGCCAGTAGGCGAGATGGGAAGGTTCGATGTTGGAGAGGTGATTATCCACCGATCGTTCCTATACTGGGCTATGCGTGATCGGACTTCACGCTGAAGGGTACGTAGCACCAGCCGGTTACTTTCAGTGGGATATAAGTCGTGGGCACGAGTCGCCGCATTCTTGCGCCTCATTAGGTCCTTTATGTCGTTTGGCAGGGTCCATCGGTGGTCTTCCACCGAGGGAACCTGCCCTCGAACAATCCACGATTACGGTCTGGATGTGCCTAGTGAGGGCATGAACTGCGAGGTTCGTGTCGTTGACTGAAGATATGTTCCTAGGAATAGCATCTAGGTGTGGTGATGTGGCTTCCCTCAGGGCGTTCCTGAGTCGGTGCCAGTCTACAATGGTTTTGGTGGAGGGTGAGGTTGGGGCGGAGGGCCTAACCGAAGAAGAACAGACCGATGATCGGAAGCGAGCTCATGGATTACCTCTATGCCTTGGAAGGCGAGATTGATGTTCTTACAGATGGCAATATCAAGCACGTCCGGTGCGTGACCCAATATGTATGGAAAATGGGTAGGCGTAGTAGGCGCTACGACGTCGAAGTCGAGTGCGTCGCTTAGCGAGTCTAAAGCCAACCCCGGGGGTTGATTTTAGTTGCATTCCACCGAGTGTGCTTGCTATTGAAATCTCCTGCCAAAATGACTGAGTTTCCAAGGGAAAGGAGCGCCACGAAGTCGCTTCGTAATACTTGTGCGTCACGTCTGCAAGGCAGGTAGACGGACGCGATTGTGATGGGGCGTGGCCGGTCATGGCTAGCTGACAGACCGAGGCTTCTAGGAAGGTTAGGGTTGGCGTATCGACGGGCACGCAGTGCAAGGACTTTATAGTAGATGAGAGTTCCGCCATTAGCGGCGGAAGTTCTATCATTCTAATGATGTTATAATTCGCGATGTTGGGATTGCGAGTGTGCGGTTTGAGGAATGTCTCTTGCACTAGGAGCACGTCGACTTGGTGATCGCGAACAAAATTGAAGATTTCGTCGCGTTGATTATTAATACCGTTCGCGTTAAAAAATGCGACGTTAAGGGAACGCGGTTTTACTCTGCCGTTATAAAGGCCCTCTATGCTTGAAAATTGACGATGGCTGACACTACATGTTGGTAGCGCATTGTGGCAGCAATCCTGATTTCGGGCTTGCCATTGGAGTCCCTTAGGGCTTTTGCAAGGGCTGAGACGTCGGCGCCGTTGAAAACGGCGGCGAAGCGACACACAAGGTCGAGGTCGCTTTCGTTAACCGGCCGTCCGGCTGATGGAGGGGGCTGCTCAACCGGTTGAGCGACGGTCACTACGGACGTAGAGGACGAACAGGAGCGAGAATAGGCGCGGGAGCGGCGATCGGTGTAGCTACCTTAGGTGCGACTTTAAGTGCCGGGCGTTTCGGCTTGGGAGCCTTTGGGCAGCCAAGGTAATTGGCTGTGTGTCCCTCTGAGTTGCACAGGACACATGCGGGGGGCCCGAAAGCAGCCAAAAGGGCCTTGTCCTTGGGTCTCGGACAGTCGGTGGTGCCATGGTCACCCTGGCACTTTACGCATCTGGGTTTCCCGAAGCAGTTGCGAGCAGAGTGGCCATATAACTGGCATCTGTGGCACTGGCCCGGAGGGCCATTTTAATGAGGGCGCTCTATTGTGAGCCCAGAAAGGTGGCAGCACGTTTTCAGGTTAAATACCTGCTTCCCTGCCTCGGACCTTTCGAGGGCCACAATTACCATGTTGAATGGCTTTTTGTTATGCCCACTGTACATCCTATGCACGGATAGGACGGGTAAATTCTGAGCCTGGAGGTCCTCTTTGATGAGGTCTGCGGGGATTTCCCGCGGAAGGTTTTTAATAACCACTCTAAGTTGGCGCCTATCTGCCAGGGTGTAGGTGTGAAAGAATACACCTTTGTCTTGTAAGTAGCGGGTGACCGCTCTATGGTCATCCGTGGTTTCTAGCTGCAGTTTAATGCCTACAGCGGTGGGGATCGCTTGATATTTGTAGCGATTGGAAAGGGCCGATACGACAATCGGCCATTTATCTTGTGCCTGTATGAAGACAGGCGGCGGGTGTTTCGATGGCTGTGAGACAGCCGAAGTTTGGGGGGAGCCAGTAGTGGAGCGCTGAGGAGCGGCGGGGGCTTGCTGTGAGGCTGCAGAGGGGGTGCCATGGGGTTGGGCCACAGATGTCGATAGCCGGGGAGAGGGACATCGCTTTCCCGTTTTTCGCCTTGGGTGGCGGCGTCGGGGCGGGTGAAGCTCGCTTTTTCGCTTCTTTCCACCAGCGTGAAGTTGCTGGTGTCTTGCGGAGGTCCTCGGGGACGAAGGGCTATCTAGCTCCATTTCGGAGACCGAGGAGGACGATGAGGCAGAGGCCCTTGAGGAGGACCTTGAGGGTGATTTTGCCCCTCCGGTAGGGTTGCTCTTTATAATGTCTTCGAAGACATCGGGGTATTTACTCTTCAGGCAGCTGACCAAGTGTACAAGGAAATCCATTGTTGGATTCTCCATTGTACACAAATTTTTAATAATATTACTACTATTACGCGGGATGTGTGGCCTCCGGTGGGGTGCCGGGGTGAGTAGCCTACTTCCTCCTGCCGGGTATAGGCAGGAGGATGTGTGCCTAGTTGTAGCCCTAGTGCGTCCAAGTGCCAATCTTATTTGTGCACTTGGGTGTGTGCTTAGAGCTAACTAAAAATACGCGTGAGACAATTATAAGTCTAGCGGGTTGGTCAACCTTGGCTAGGGCACTACCCAAGGCCAAGTTTACGTTGACTCCTTCCGCTATCTTGCGTTTCCCAGAAGGGGAACCGCGGGCGTACAGGGCTTGCCCTACACTAGCTTAGTTAACACCGCAAGGTATCCACTAGTATAACCACCCAGGTGGCTTTACAATAGCTTTCTTGGAAACTAAATTCCGATCACAATAGCAACAGCAATAAAATTGCTCGGTGTATTGTTCTCGGAACAATGGATGCGCAGGTGGCTTGCTCGGGGGCAGGTAGCTCAGGACGATCATTTGCCTGTAACCTGGAACTTTCAGTATAACAATGACCCTAAACACACGGCCAATAGCGTCAAATGTTTCCTTAGCGAACAGCGTATATCCGTTTTAGACTGGCCAACAAATAGTCCGGATTTAAACCCGATAGAAAATCTCTGGTATATTGTTAAAAAAAAGTACTAAACAAACGTCACACGTAACGTCAAACAGTCAAAACGAACTATATGAAGCATGCATTTCAATCCCCTAGAAAATGTATGAAAAGTCGTTGCAGTACTGTTATTGAAAATAAGTGATACGCCACTAAATATTAATTATAACTATTGGTAGGCTGTGGATAGTAGCTATTTCGTAAATAACAATACTAATTACTAATACTTAAAAATATTGTTTTTGATACTTTTTGTTGTTGTTTCTAATCAGTTGAACTGTTTTGTGAAATTTAAATGTTTGTCCGTAATGTAATATTGAAAGTGCACTTGTGTAATGGGATTTATATTGTTTTTTGTCGAATGAATGATAAATAACGTCGAACATATTGTTGTTCTATTTATTGTTTAATTTCATAATGTCAAGGACCGTTGGTAGTGTTTCTGATTATACATACAAAATGTATTGATCAAAAATAAAAATAAAAATATAAAAAGCCAACGGCACGCGGTGTTCCCAGGCGGTCACCCATCCAAGTACTGACCGCGCCCGATGTTGCTTAACTTCGGTGATCGGACGAGAACCGGTGTATTCAACGTGGTATGGTCGTTGGCGAGAGTTGTTCTATATTTTGCGTACCCTATTCAATCTCGACGTTGACCAAAACGAGATTAAAGCACAACATTATGTTATTAAAAACAGTTTTTAATTGAATTTATATCTTTACGAATAAGTTGATACCTGTCATGGCATGTCGAATATTGAAAATCTATCATAGAAAAATAATATACCGGCCAAATGACTTTATAAATATAAAATTCGATTCCAAATTATTATAATTAAATACAATCATTGAACGGATCGAATGTATTAATAAACGAAACTAAGTATGTACACCACATTTCAACTAAAACAAATAATATAAATAGGACGATGTACACTACACACAAAATATATAACTACGAACAAAGCACTACTTTAGACGTCTAAACGCTAACTATCAGTGATGACAAAAATAATAATAATACAATTTTAATCACTAACATTGTGACAATATTTGTGCTAAGTAACCGTCAAATAGTTATCTGCATATTGTCGTAACCTTTATTTGCTATTTACTACTTGCAGGCGCCCCGCAACTAAAACAACTGCTATTAAATACATCTATATTCCATTAAATAGTATTTTTTTTAAATATATATAATGCACTGTACTGTTGTACATTAGAACATATATTTTACTATTGTAATTCTAAGTGATCTTTCAATGATTCTCAAACCTTAATCTTAGTTTTGAGACTTATTGAGTATCTTAAAATATCTACTTCTTTCTGCATTTATTAATATTAAAACAACTAATAGGCAATATTAGCATGCTTAATTATATTTTAGCTATCTACTGGTGACATGTTTGCATGCTGTAGGTTTGGAAAAAGGGAATATTGCACCAATTAGTTAATTTTTGATACCACTTTTAATTACAAAATGAACCTTACACATGTAGGAGTTTATTTTCTGTTACTGGCCGCTTGGACGCCTAATTTTAAACATTTTAAAAAGCATCCATAGCTCGTTCTTTTTGTTGTTGTTTCTAATCAGTTGAACTGTTTTGTGAAATTTAAATGTTTGTCCGTAATGTAATATTGAAAGTGCACTTGTGTAATGGGATTTATATTGTTTTTTGTCCAATGAATGATAAATAACGTCGAACATATTGTTGTTCTATTTATTGTTTAATTTCATAATGTCAAGGACCGTTGGTAGTGTTTCTGATTATACATACAAAATGTATTGATCAAAAATAAAAATAAAAATATAAAAAGCCAACGGCACGCGGTGTTCCCAGGCGGTCACCCATCAAGTACTGACCGCGCCCGATGTTGCTTAACTTCGGTGATCGGACGAGAACCGGTGTATTCAACGTGGTATGGTCGTTGGCGAAAGACGTGCCATATTTTATTGACAATTTCTATCTGTGTCCAATTAACAGGAAATCAGTGATTATATAAAATAATATTCATTATTCGTTACGGCGATCAGACTATACAAGATAAAAAGCCAACGGCACGCGGTGTTCCCAGGCGGTCACCCATCCAAGTACTGACCGCGCCCGATGTTGCTTAACTTCGGTGATCGGACGAGAACCGGTGTATTCAACGTGGTATGGTCGTTGGCGAAAGACGTGCCATATTTTATTGACAATTTCTATCTGTGTCCAATTAACAGGAAATCAGTGATTATATAAAATAATATTCATTATTCGTTACGGCGATCAGACTATACAAGATAAAAAAGCCAACGTCCGGGCGGTCACCCATCCAAGTAATCTATATTTTGGCGTTGTCTTAAAAGATAAACAGGTAAAGTGATTTAAATCAAACAACGACATTATTTTATTTCTACAGACACAAGATTAGGAAAAATTATTTATTTATGATTTCTAGTCAAATTGCAAATACATATTTTCGGAATCCTCTTGATGAATTATTGAAAAATTATAAGTTAAAAACCTTGCGACGCCTTCACTATAAAATTATAATTATCAGGCTATCAACATCGAACAAATCCAACCATCGCTTTAACTTTATTCTTCCATGTTGTTAAGTCCAATATTATAGTAATAATAATTTTAATACAAAACGCGACCTTAAGTTTTTCCCTCGATGGTGCTCAAGTTGGTCCTACAAACATAGTATGTATTATTAACTTTGGAGGAGTAGTGTCTATGAACTATCGATACTAAACATGATAAATTAAATGGGAAGAAAAGAACCAATTTTTTAGGTTTATACATTTTAAAAATGTTCGTGGTTGTTCGTGATTTCAAAATTATAAAGCGCTACCTACTTGTGTTTGATTATTTTTATAGATACTTGCGTATTGTTTTATTTTATATATATACGTATTCAACGTACAAATGTTCGTAAAAATATACACATTCAATAATTAATAATCATGCAATAATATAGCCACTCAAATAAAAACTCATTAAATGCATAAAATATAAAACATATCTTACTTTTAATTACAAAATGAACCTTACACATGTAGGAGTTTATTTTCTGTTACTGGCCGCTTGACGCCTAATTTTAAACATTTTAAAAAGCATCCATAGCTCGTTCTTTTGAAATTGGCTTTTCTATTATTTTGGTGGCAATTCAAAATTTAATCTGAATATTATTTTGTTCAAAATGGGCTAAAATAAAAGTTGTGACGCTTCAACTAGCCAAATAATTGCTAATTTACATATAGATCATAAGTGGGCGTACAGAAGAATAGTTGAGCATTTAAATTGTTCTGTTAAGGAAGTTTTTATTGCAATTGATCATTATAAAACACATGGAAGTGTTGAAAATGTTCTTAGAAAGGCTTGGCCAAGAAAAACATCTCCCAGAGAAGATACGCTAATCGTTCGTATTGCTAAAAAAGTCTCAAGTAAAGGCTCCAACCAGATTAAAATGAAGTTGTTTCGCCTGATAACCCGAGAAACATCTCGTCAAGACTGGTACGCCGAAGAGGAGTGGAAGCTAAATTGTTTGGAAGAATCCCTCGAAAGGTACCTCTTCTCACCAAGCAACACCGAGAGAAGCGATTATTATTCGCTAAAAAAATATACACATTCAATAATTAATAATCATGCAATAATATAGCCACTCAAATAAAAACTCATTAAATGCATAAAATATAAAAAGCCAACGTCCGGGCGGTCACCCATCAAGTACTGACCGCGCCCGATGTTGCTTAACTTCGGTGATCGGACGAGAACCGGTGTATTCAACGTGGTATGGTCGTTGGCGAAAGACGTGCCATATTTTATTGACAATTTCTATCTGTGTCCAATTAACAGGAAATCAGTGATTATATAAAATAATATTCATTATTCATTACGGCGATCAGACTATACAAGATAAAAAAGCCAACGTCCGGGCGGTCACCCATCCAAGTAATCTATATTTTGGCGTTGTCTTAAAAGATAAACAGGTAAAGTGATTTAAATCAAACAACGACATTATTTTATTTCTACAGACACAAGATTAGGAAAAATTATTTATTTATGATTTCTAGTCAAATTGCAAATACATATTTTCGGAATCCTCTTGATGAATTATTGAAAAATTATAAGTTAAAAACCTTGCGACGCCTTCACTATAAAATTATAATTATCAGGCTATCAACATCGAACAAATCCAACCATCGCTTTAACTTTATTCTTCCATGTTGTTAAGTCCAATATTATAGTAATAATAATTTTAATACAAAACGCGACCTTAAGTTTTTCCCTCGATGGTGCTCAAGTTGGTCCTACAAACATAGTATGTATTATTAACTTTGGAGGAGTAGTGTCTATGAACTATCGATACTAAACATGATAAATTAAATGGGAAGAAAAGAACCAATTTTTAGGTTTATACATTTTAAAATGTTCGTGGTTGTTCGTGATTTCAAAATTATAAAGCGCTACCTACTTGTGTTTGATTATTTTTTATAGATACTTGCGTATTGTTTTATTTTATATATATACGTATTCAACGTACAAATGTTCGTAAAAAATATACACATTCAATAATTAATAATCATGCAATAATATAGCCACTCAAATAAAAAACTCATTAAATGCATAAAATATAAAACATATCTTACTTTTAATTACAAAATGAACCTTACACATGTAGGAGTTTATTTTCTGTTACTGGCCGCTTGGACGCCTAATTTTAAACATTTTAAAAAAGCATCCATAGCTCGTTCTTTTTTGAAATTGGCTTTTTCTATTATTTTGGTGGCAATTCAAAATTTAATCTGAATATTATTTTGTTCAAAATGGGCTAAAATAAAAGTTGTGACGCTTCAACTAGCCAAATAATTGCTAATTTACATATAGATCATAAGTGGGCGTACAGAAGAATAGTTGAGCATTTAAATTGTTCTGTTAAGGAAGTTTTATTGCAATTGATCATTATAAAACACATGGAAGTGTTGAAAATGTTCTTAGAAAGGCTTGGCCAAGAAAAACATCTCCCAGAGAAGATACGCTAATCGTTCGTATTGCTAAAAAGTCTCAAGTAAAGGCTCCAACCAGATTAAAATGAAGTTGTTTCGCCTGATAACCCGAGAAACATCTCGTCAAGACTGGTACGCCGAAGAGGAGTGGAAGCTAAATTGTTTGGAAGAATCCTCGAAAGGTACCTCTTCTCACCGAGCAACACCGAGAGAAGCGATTATTATTCGCTAAAAATATGTCAATTGGACGGTACGAGAATGGAAAAAGTGTTATTTTTAGATGAAACAAAAGAAATATGGTCAATTCCGATGGAAAGCGCTATGTTTGACATCCTGTAAACAATGCTTTTAATTATAAATACATAAGGAGTATAGTCAAGCACGGTGGCGGTAACATTAAAGTTTGGGGTGTTTTTCCGGATGTGGAGTTGGACCCGTTCGGAAGATCGACACACAATGATTCTCTGTACTAGGACGATCATTTGCCTGTAACCTGGAACTTTCAGTATAACAATGACCCTAAACACACGGCCAATAGCGTCAAATGTTTCCTTAGCGAACAGCGTATATCCGTTTTAGACTGGCCAACAAATAGTCGGATTTAAACCCGATAGAAAATCTCTGGTATATTGTTAAAAAAAGTACTAAACAAACGTCACACGTAACGTCAAACAGTCAAAACGAACTATATGAAGCATGCATTTCAATCCCCTAGAAAAATGTATGAAAAGTCGTTGCAGTACTGTTATTGAAAATAAGTGATACGCCACTAAATATTAATTATAACTATTGGTAGGCTGTGGATAGTAGCTATTTCGTAAATAACAATACTAATTACTAATACTTAAAAATATTGTTTTTGATACTTTTTGTTGTTGTTTCTAATCAGTTGAACTGTTTTGTGAAATTTAAATGTTTGTCCGTAATGTAATATTGAAAGTGCACTTGTGTAATGGGATTTATATTGTTTTTTGTCGAATGAATGATAAATAACGTCGAACATATTGTTGTTCTATTTATTGTTTAATTTCATAATGTCAAGGACCGTTGGTAGTGTTTCTGATTATACATACAAAATGTATTGATCAAAAATAAAAATAAAAATATAAAAAGCCAACGGCACGCGGTGTTCCCAGGCGGTCACCCATCCAAGTACTGACCGCGCCCGATGTTGCTTAACTTCGGTGATCGGACGAGAACCGGTGTATTCAACGTGGTATGGTCGTTGGCGAGAGTTGTTCTATATTTTGCGTACCCTATTCAATCTCGACGTTGACCAAAACGAGATTAAAGCACAACATTATGTTATTAAAACAGTTTTAATTGAATTTATATCTTTACGAATAAGTTGATACCTGTCATGGCATGTCGAATATTGAAAATCTATCATAGAAAAATAATATACCGGCCAAATGACTTTATAAATATAAAATTCGATTCCAAATTATTATAATTAAATACAATCATTGAACGGATCGAATGTATTAATAAACGAAACTAAGTATGTACACCACATTTCAACTAAAACAAATAATATAAATAGGACGATGTACACTACACACAAAATATATAACTACGAACAAAGCACTACTTTAGACGTCTAAACGCTAACTATCAGTGATGACAAAATAATAATAATACAATTTTAATCACTAACATTGTGACAATATTTGTGCTAAGTAACCGTCAAATAGTTATCTGCATATTGTCGTAACCTTTATTTGCTATTTACTACTTGCAGGCGCCCCGCAACTAAAACAACTGCTATTAAATACATCTATATTCCATTAAATAGTATTTTTTTTAAATATATATAATGCACTGTACTGTTGTACATTAGAACATATATTTTACTATTGTAATTCTAAGTGATCTTTCAATGATTCTCAAACCTTAATCTTAGTTTTGAGACTTATTGAGTATCTTAAAATATCTACTTCTTTCTGCATTTATTAATATTAAAACAACTAATAGGCAATATTAGCATGCTTAATTATATTTTAGCTATCTACTGGTGACATGTTTGCATGCTGTAGGTTTGGAAAAAGGGAATATTGCACCAATTAGTTAATTTTTGATACCACTTTTAATTATGTAACATTGGAACATACTTATAGGTGATTCGTGTTTTATGTATTCATTTAATGTAAAATGTGAGTGATTATTTTTATAGATACTTGCGTATTGTTTTATTTTATATATATACGTATTCAACGTACAAATGTTCGTAAAAAATATACACATTCAATAATTAATAATCATGCAATAATATAGCCACTCAAATAAAAACTCATTAAATGCATAAAATATAAAAAGCCAACGTCGGGCGGTCACCCATCCAAGTAATCTATATTTTGGCGTTGTCTTAAAAGATAAACAGGTAAAGTGATTTAAATCAAACAACGACATTATTTTATTTCTACAGACACAAGATTAGGAAAAATTATTTATTTATGATTTCTAGTCAAATTGCAAATACATATTTTCGGAATCCTCTTGATGAATTATTGAAAAATTATAAGTTAAAAACCTTGCGACGCCTTCACTATAAAATTATAATTATCAGGCTATCAACATCGAACAAATCCAACCATCGCTTTAACTTTATTCTTCCATGTTGTTAAGTCCAATATTATAGTAATAATAATTTTAATACAAAACGCGACCTTAAGTTTTTCCCTCGATGGTGCTCAAGTTGGTCCTACAAACATAGTATGTATTATTAACTTTGGAGGAGTAGTGTCTATGAACTATCGATACTAAACATGATAAATTAAATGGGAAGAAAAGAACCAATTTTTTAGGTTTATACATTTTAAAAATGTTCGTGGTTGTTCGTGATTTCAAAAATTATAAAGCGCTACCTACTTGTGTTTGATTATTTTTTATAGATACTTGCGTATTGTTTTATTTTATATATATACGTATTCAACGTACAAATGTTCGTAAAAAATATACACATTCAATAATTAATAATCATGCAATAATATAGCCACTCAAATAAAAAACTCATTAAATGCATAAAATATAAAAAGCCAACGTCGGGCGGTCACCCATCCAAGTAATCTATATTTTGGCGTTGTCTTAAAAGATAAACAGGTAAAGTGATTTAAATCAAACAACGACATTATTTTATTTCTACAGACACAAGATTAGGAAAAATTATTTATTTATGATTTCTAGTCAAATTGCAAATACATATTTTCGGAATCCTCTTGATGAATTATTGAAAAATTATAAGTTAAAAACCTTGCGACGCCTTCACTATAAAATTATAATTATCAGGCTATCAACATCGAACAAATCCAACCATCGCTTTAACTTTATTCTTCCATGTTGTTAAGTCCAATATTATAGTAATAATAATTTTAATACAAAACGCGACCTTAAGTTTTTCCCTCGATGGTGCTCAAGTTGGTCCTACAAACATAGTATGTATTATTAACTTTGGAGGAGTAGTGTCTATGAACTATCGATACTAAACATGATAAATTAAATGGGAAGAAAAGAACCAATTTTTTAGGTTTATACATTTTAAAAATGTTCGTGGTTGTTCGTGATTTCAAAAATTATAAAGCGCTACCTACTTGTGTTTGATTATTTTTTATAGATACTTGCGTATTGTTTTATTTTATATATATACGTATTCAACGTACAAATGTTCGTAAAAAATATACACATTCAATAATTAATAATCATGCAATAATATAGCCACTCAAATAAAAAACTCATTAAATGCATAAAATATAAAAAGCCAACGTCGGGCGGTCACCCATCAAGTACTGACCGCGCCCGATGTTGCTTAACTTCGGTGATCGGACGAGAACCGGTGTATTCAACGTGGTATGGTCGTTGGCGAAAGACGTGCCATATTTTATTGACAATTTCTATCTGTGTCCAATTAACAGGAAATCAGTGATTATATAAAATAATATTCATTATTCATTACGGCGATCAGACTATACAAGATAAAAAGCCAACGGCACGCGGTGTTCCCAGGCGGTCACCCATCCAAGTAATCTATATTTTGGCGTTGTCTTAAAAGATAAACAGGTAAAGTGATTTAAATCAAACAACGACATTATTTTATTTCTACAGACACAAGATTAGGAAAAATTATTTATTTATGATTTCTAGTCAAATTGCAAATACATATTTTCGGAATCCTCTTGATGAATTATTGAAAAATTATAAGTTAAAAACCTTGCGACGCCTTCACTATAAAATTATAATTATCAGGCTATCAACATCGAACAAATCCAACCATCGCTTTAACTTTATTCTTCCATGTTGTTAAGTCCAATATTATAGTAATAATAATTTTAATACAAAACGCGACCTTAAGTTTTTCCCTCGATGGTGCTCAAGTTGGTCCTACAAACATAGTATGTATTATTAACTTTGGAGGAGTAGTGTCTATGAACTATCGATACTAAACATGATAAATTAAATGGGAAGAAAAGAACCAATTTTTTAGGTTTATACATTTTAAAAATGTTCGTGGTTGTTCGTGATTTCAAAAATTATAAAGCGCTACCTACTTGTGTTTGATTATTTTTTATAGATACTTGCGTATTGTTTTATTTTATATATATACGTATTCAACGTACAAATGTTCGTAAAAAATATACACATTCAATAATTAATAATCATGTAACATTGGAACATACTTATAGGTGATTCGTGTTTTATGTATTCATTTAATGTAAAATGTGAGTGATATATTTTTGTCCTATACCTTAAACGCAGCTTGTTGGAGTGGCTAATCGTTATTATTAACATAGCGTTAGCGCTGTTAGCGTTATTTTAAATATTTTATTTCCACGAAAGCAAGTTGATATTGCCTATCAATGGTTATGCAGATGTGGGTTACCGGGACCTCTGCCATGAGCTGATTAAGAATGATAAACGAATTAAAAAAATTGACAAAAACCCGACTTTGTTAATTAGTTTTTAAAGTCTTATTATATTTGAAAAAGTTTTTGTGTGTATATTTACACAATCAAATGACGATTAACCTACGACAAAGAGTACACACAAAATGAAATGTTTTGATCAAAAATAAAAAAAAGATAAAAAAGCCAACGGCACGCGGTGTTCCCAGGCGGTCACCCATCCAAGTAATCTATATTTTGGCGTTGTCTTAAAAGATAAACAGGTAAAGTGATTTAAATCAAACAACGACATTATTTTATTTCTACAGACACAAGATTAGGAAAAATTATTTATTTATGATTTCTAGTCAAATTGCAAATACATATTTTCGGAATCCTCTTGATGAATTATTGAAAAATTATAAGTTAAAAACCTTGCGACGCCTTCACTATAAAATTATAATTATCAGGCTATCAACATCGAACAAATCCAACCATCGCTTTAACTTTATTCTTCCATGTTGTTAAGTCCAATATTATAGTAATAATAATTTTAATACAAAACGCGACCTTAAGTTTTTCCCTCGATGGTGCTCAAGTTGGTCCTACAAACATAGTATGTATTATTAACTTTGGAGGAGTAGTGTCTATGAACTATCGATACTAAACATGATAAATTAAATGGGAAGAAAAGAACCAATTTTTAGGTTTATACATTTTAAAATGTTCGTGGTTGTTCGTGATTTCAAAATTATAAAGCGCTACCTACTTGTGTTTGATTATTTTTATAGACACTTGCGTATTGTTTTATTTTATATATATACGTATTCAACGTACAAATGTTCGTAAAAATATACACATTCAATAATTAATAATCATGCAATAATATAGCCACTCAAATAAAAACTCATTAAATGCATAAAATATAAAACATATCTTACTTTTAATTACAAAATGAACCTTACACATGTAGGAGTTTATTTTCTGTTACTGGCCGCTTGACGCCTAATTTTAAACATTTTAAAAAGCATCCATAGCTCGTTCTTTTTGAAATTGGCTTTTCTATTATTTTGGTGGCAATTCAAAATTTAATCTGAATATTATTTTGTTCAAAATGGGCTAAAATAAAAGTTGTGACGCTTCAACTAGCCAAATAATTGCTAATTTACATATAGATCATAAGTGGGCGTACAGAAGAATAGTTGAGCATTTAAATTGTTCTGTTAAGGAAGTTTTTATTGCAATTGATCATTATAAAACACATGGAAGTGTTGAAAATGTTCTTAGAAAGGCTTGGCCAAGAAAAACATCTCCCAGAGAAGATACGCTAATCGTTCGTATTGCTAAAAAAGTCTCAAGTAAAGGCTCCAACCAGATTAAAAATGAAGTTGTTTCGCCTGATAACCCGAGAATCATCTCGTCAAGACTGGTACGCCGAAGAGGAGTGGAAGCTAAATTGTTTGGAAGAATCCCTCGAAAGGTACCTCTTCTCACCGAGCAACACCGAGAGAAGCGATTATTATTCGCTAAAAAATATGTCAATTGGACGGTACGAGAATGGAAAAAAGTGTTATTTTTAGATGAAACAAAAAGAAATATGGTCAATTCCGATGGAAAGCGCTATGTTTGACATCCTGTAAACAATGCTTTTAATTATAAATACATAAGGAGTATAGTCAAGCACGGTGGCGGTAACATTAAAGTTTGGGGGTGTTTTTCCGGATGTGGAGTTGGACCCGTTCGGAAGATCGACACACAATGATTCTCTGTACTAGGACGATCATTTGCCTGTAACCTGGAACTTTCAGTATAACAATGACCCTAAACACACGGCCAATAGCGTCAAATGTTTCCTTAGCGAACAGCGTATATCCGTTTTAGACTGGCCAACAAATAGTCCGGATTTAAACCCGATAGAAAATCTCTGGTATATTGTTAAAAAAAGTACTAAACAAACGTCACACGTAACGTCAAACAGTCAAAACGAACTATATGAAGCATGCATTTCAATCCCCTAGAAAAATGTATGAAAAAGTCGTTGCAGTACTGTTATTGAAAATAAGTGATACGCCACTAAATATTAATTATAACTATTGGTAGGCTGTGGATAGTAGCTATTTCGTAAATAACAATACTAATTACTAATACTTAAAAATATTGTTTTTGATACTTTTTGTTGTTGTTTCTAATCAGTTGAACTGTTTTGTGAAATTTAAATGTTTGTCCGTAATGTAATATTGAAAGTGCACTTGTGTAATGGGATTTATATTGTTTTTTGTCGAATGAATGATAAATAACGTCGAACATATTGTTGTTCTATTTATTGTTTAATTTCATAATGTCAAGGACCGTTGGTAGTGTTTCTAATTATACATACAAAATGTATTGATCAAAAATAAAAAATAAAAAATATAAAAAAGCCAACGGCACGCGGTGTTCCCAGGCGGTCACCCATCCAAGTACTGACCGCGCCCGATGTTGCTTAACTTCGGTGATCGGACGAGAACCGGTGTATTCAACGTGGTATGGTCGTTGGCGAGAGTTGTTCTATATTTTGCGTACCCTATTCAATCTCGACGTTGACCAAAAACGAGATTAAAGCACAACATTATGTTATTAAAAACAGTTTTTAATTGAATTTATATCTTTACGAATAAGTTGATACCTGTCATGGCATGTCGAATATTGAAAATCTATCATAGAAAAATAATATACCGGCCAAATGACTTTATAAATATAAAATTCGATTCCAAATTATTATAATTAAATACAATCATTGAACGGATCGAATGTATTAATAAACGAAACTAAGTATGTACACCACATTTCAACTAAAACAAATAATATAAATAGGACGATGTACACTACACACAAAATATATAACTACGAACAAAGCACTACTTTAGACGTCTAAACGCTAACTATCAGTGATGACAAAAATAATAATAATACAATTTTAATCACTAACATTGTGACAATATTTGTGCTAAGTAACCGTCAAATAGTTATCTGCATATTGTCGTAACCTTTATTTGCTATTTACTACTTGCAGGCGCCCGCAACTAAAACAACTGCTATTAAATACATCTATATTCCATTAAATAGTATTTTTTTTAAATATATATAATGCACTGTACTGTTGTACATTAGAACATATATTTTACTATTGTAATTCTAAGTGATCTTTCAATGATTCTCAAACCTTAATCTTAGTTTTGAGACTTATTGAGTATCTTAAAATATCTACTTCTTTCTGCATTTATTAATATTAAAACAACTAATAGGCAATATTAGCATGCTTAATTATATTTTAGCTATCTACTGGTGACATGTTTGCATGCTGTAGGTTTGGAAAAAGGGAATATTGCACCAATTAGTTAATTTTTTGATACCACTTTTAATTATGTAACATTGGAACATACTTATAGGTGATTCGTGTTTTATGTATTCATTTAATGTAAAATGTGAGTGATATATTTTTGTCCTATACCTTAAACGCAGCTTGTTGGAGTGGCTAATCGTTATTATTAACATAGCGTTAGCGCTGTTAGCGTTATTTTAAATATTTTATTTCCACGAAAGCAAGTTGATATTGCCTATCAATGGTTATGCAGATGTGGGTTACCGGGACCTCTGCCATGAGCTGATTAAGAATGATAAACGAATTAAAAATTGACAAAACCCGACTTTGTTAATTAGTTTTTAAAGTGTTATTATATTTGAAAAAGTTTTTGTGTGTATATTAACACAATCAAATGACGATTAACCTACGACAAAGAGTACACACAAAATGTTTTGATCAAAAATAAAAAAAAGATAAAAAAGCCAACGGCACGCGGTGTTCCCAGGCGGTCACCCATCCAAGTACTGACCGCGCCCGATGTTGCTTAACTTCGGTGATCGGACGAGAACCGGTGTATTCAACGTGGTATGGTCGTTGGCGAGAGTTGTTCTATATTTTGCGTACCCTATTCAATCTCGACGTTGACCAAAAACGAGATTAAAGCACAACATTATGTTATTAAAACAGTTTTAATTGAATTTATATCTTTACGAATAAGTTGATACCTGTCATGGCATGTCGAATATTGAAAATCTATCATAGAAAAATAATATACCGGCCAAATCCAAATGACTTTATAAATATAAAATTCGATTCCAAATTATTATAATTAAATACAATCATTGAACGGATCGAATGTATTAATAAACGAAACTAAGTATGTACACCACATTTCAACTAAAACAAATAATATAAATAGGACGATGTACACTACACACAAAATATATAACTACGAACAAAGCACTACTTTAGACGTCTAAACGCTAACTATCAGTGATGACAAAATAATAATAATACAATTTTAATCACTAACATTGTGACAATATTTGTGCTAAGTAACCGTCAAATAGTTATCTGCATATTGTCGTAACCTTTATTTGCTATTTACTACTTGCAGGCGCCCGCAACTAAAACAACTGCTATTAAATACATCTATATTCCATTAAATAGTATTTTTTAAATATATATAATGCACTGTACTGTTGTACATTAGAACATATATTTTACTATTGTAATTCTAAGTGATCTTTCAATGATTCTCAAACCTTAATCTTAGTTTTGAGACTTATTGAGTATCTTAAAATATCTACTTCTTTCTGCATTTATTAATATTAAAACAACTAATAGGCAATATTAGCATGCTTAATTATATTTTAGCTATCTACTGGTGACATGTTTGCATGCTGTAGGTTTGGAAAAAGGGAATATTGCACCAATTAGTTAATTTTTTGATACCACTTTTAATTATGTAACATTGGAACATACTTATAGGTGATTCGTGTTTTATGTATTCATTTAATGTAAAATGTGAGTGATATATTTTTGTCCTATACCTTAAACGCAGCTTGTTGGAGTGGCTAATCGTTATTATTAACATAGCGTTAGCGCTGTTAGCGTTATTTTAAATATTTTATTTCCACGAAAGCAAGTTGATATTGCCTATCAATGGTTATGCAGATGTGGGTTACCGGGACCTCTGCCATGAGCTGATTAAGAATGATAAACGAATTAAAAAAATTGACAAAAACCCGACTTTGTTAATTAGTTTTTAAAGTCTTATTATATTTGAAAAGTTTTTGTGTGTATATTTACACAATCAAATGACGATTAACCTACGACAAAGAGTACACACAAAATGTTTTGATCAAAATAAAAATATAAAAAGCCAACGTCGGGCGGTCACCCATCAAGTACTGACCGCGCCCGATGTTGCTTAACTTCGGTGATCGGACGAGAACCGGTGTATTCAACGTGGTATGGTCGTTGGCGAAAGACGTGCCATATTTTATTGACAATTTCTATCTGTGTCCAATTAACAGGAAATCAGTGATTATATAAAATAATATTCATTATTCGTTACGGCGATCAGACTATACAAGATAAAAAGCCAACGTCGGGCGGTCACCCATCCAAGTAATCTATATTTTGGCGTTGTCTTAAAAGATAAACAGGTAAAGTGATTTAAATCAAACAACGACATTATTTTATTTCTACAGACACAAGATTAGGAAAAATTATTTATTTATGATTTCTAGTCAAATTGCAAATACATATTTTCGGAATCCTCTTGATGAATTATTGAAAAATTATAAGTTAAAAACCTTGCGACGCCTTCACTATAAAATTATAATTATCAGGCTATCAACATCGAACAAATCCAACCATCGCTTTAACTTTATTCTTCCATGTTGTTAAGTACAATATTATAGTAATAATAATTTTAATACAAAACGCGACCTTAAGTTTTTCCCTCGATGGTGCTCAAGTTGGTCCTACAAACATAGTATGTATTATTAACTTTGGAGGAGTAGTGTCTATGAACTATCGATACTAAACATGATAAATTAAATGGGAAGAAAAGAACCAATTTTTAGGTTTATACATTTTAAAATGTTCGTGGTTGTTCGTGATTTCAAAATTATAAAGCGCTACCTACTTGTGTTTGATTATTTTTATAGATACTTGCGTATTGTTTTATTTTATATATATACGTATTCAACGTACAAATGTTCGTAAAAATATACACATTCAATAATTAATAATCATGCAATAATATAGCCACTCAAATAAAAACTCATTAAATGCATAAAATATAAAAAGCCAACGTCGGGCGGTCACCCATCCAAGTAATCTATATTTTGGCGTTGTCTTAAAAGATAAACAGGTAAAGTGATTTAAATCAAACAACGACATTATTTTATTTCTACAGACACAAGATTAGGAAAAATTATTTATTTATGATTTCTAGTCAAATTGCAAATACATATTTTCGGAATCCTCTTGATGAATTATTGAAAAATTATAAGTTAAAAACCTTGCGACGCCTTCACTATAAAATTATAATTATCAGGCTATCAACATCGAACAAATCCAACCATCGCTTTAACTTTATTCTTCCATGTTGTTAAGTACAATATTATAGTAATAATAATTTTAATACAAAACGCGACCTTAAGTTTTTCCCTCGATGGTGCTCAAGTTGGTCCTACAAACATAGTATGTATTATTAACTTTGGAGGAGTAGTGTCTATGAACTATCGATACTAAACATGATAAATTAAATGGGAAGAAAAGAACCAATTTTTAGGTTTATACATTTTAAAATGTTCGTGGTTGTTCGTGATTTCAAAATTATAAAGCGCTACCTACTTGTGTTTGATTATTTTTATAGATACTTGCGTATTGTTTTATTTTATATATATACGTATTCAACGTACAAATGTTCGTAAAAATATACACATTCAATAATTAATAATCATGCAATAATATAGCCACTCAAATAAAAACTCATTAAATGCATAAAATATAAAACATATCTTACTTTTAATTACAAAATGAACCTTACACATGTAGGAGTTTATTTTCTGTTACTGGCCGCTTGACGCCTAATTTTAAACATTTTAAAAAGCATCCATAGCTCGTTCTTTTTGAAATTGGCTTTTCTATTATTTTGGTGGCAATTCAAAATTTAATCTGAATATTATTTTGTTCAAAATGGGCTAAAATAAAAGTTGTGACGCTTCAACTAGCCAAATAATTGCTAATTTACATATAGATCATAAGTGGGCGTACAGAAGAATAGTTGAGCATTTAAATTGTTCTGTTAAGGAAGTTTTATTGCAATTGATCATTATAAAACACATGGAAGTGTTGAAAATGTTCTTAGAAAGGCTTGGCCAAGAAAAACATCTCCCAGAGAAGATACGCTAATCGTTCGTATTGCTAAAAAGTCTCAAGTAAAGGCTCCAACCAGATTAAAATGAAGTTGTTTCGCCTGATAACCCGAGAATCATCTCGTCAAGACTGGTACGCCGAAGAGGAGTGGAAGCTAAATTGTTTGGAAGAATCCTCGAAAGGTACCTCTTCTCACCAAGCAACACCGAGAGAAGCGATTATTATTCGCTAAAAATATGTCAATTGGACGGTACGAGAATGGAAAAAGTGTTATTTTTAGATGAAACAAAAGAAATATGGTCAATTCCGATGGAAAGCGCTATGTTTGACATCCTGTAAACAATGCTTTTAATTATAAATACATAAGGAGTATAGTCAAGCACGGTGGCGGTAACATTAAAGTTTGGGGTGTTTTCCGGATGTGGAGTTGGACCCGTTCGGAAGATCGACACACAATGATTCTCTGTACTAGGACGATCATTTGCCTGTAACCTGGAACTTTCAGTATAACAATGACCCTAAACACACGGCCAATAGCGTCAAATGTTTCCTTAGCGAACAGCGTATATCCGTTTTAGACTGGCCAACAAATAGTCCGGATTTAAACCCGATAGAAAATCTCTGGTATATTGTTAAAAAAAAAAGTACTAAACAAACGTCACACGTAACGTCAAACAGTCAAAACGAACTATATGAAGCATGCATTTCAATCCCCCCCTAGAAAAATGTATGAAAAAGTCGTTGCAGTACTGTTATTGAAAATAAGTGATACGCCACTAAATATTAATTATAACTATTGGTAGGCTGTGGATAGTAGCTATTTCGTAAATAACAATACTAATTACTAATACTTAAAAAAATATTGTTTTTTTGATACTTTTTTGTTGTTGTTTCTAATCAGTTGAACTGTTTTGTGAAATTTAAATGTTTGTCCGTAATGTAATATTGAAAGTGCACTTGTGTAATGGGATTTATATTGTTTTTTGTCGAATGAATGATAAATAACGTCGAACATATTGTTGTTCTATTTATTGTTTAATTTCATAATGTCAAGGACCGTTGGTAGTGTTTCTAATTATACATACAAAATGTATTGATCAAAAATAAAAAGATAAAAAGCCAACGTCGGGCGGTCACCCATCCAAGTACTGACCGCGCCCGATGTTGCTTAACTTCGGTGACTGGCCGCTTGACGCCTAATTTTAAACATTTTAAAAAAGCATCCATAGCTCGTTCTTTTTTGAAATTGGCTTTTTCTATTATTTTGGTGGCAATTCAAAATTTAATCTGAATATTATTTTGTTCAAAATGGGCTAAAATAAAAGTTGTGACGCTTCAACTAGCCAAATAATTGCTAATTTACATATAGATCATAAGTGGGCGTACAGAAGAATAGTTGAGCATTTAAATTGTTCTGTTAAGGAAGTTTTTATTGCAATTGATCATTATAAAACACATGGAAGTGTTGAAAATGTTCTTAGAAAGGCTTGGCCAAGAAAAACATCTCCCAGAGAAGATACGCTAATCGTTCGTATTGCTAAAAAAGTCTCAAGTAAAGGCTCCAACCAGATTAAAAATGAAGTTGTTTCGCCTGATAACCCGAGAATCATCTCGTCAAGACTGGTACGCCGAAGAGGAGTGGAAGCTAAATTGTTTGGAAGAATCCCTCGAAAGGTACCTCTTCTCACCGAGCAACACCGAGAGAAGCGATTATTATTCGCTAAAAAATATGTCAATTGGACGGTACGAGAATGGAAAAAAGTGTTATTTTTAGATGAAACAAAAAGAAATATGGTCAATTCCGATGGAAAGCGCTATGTTTGACATCCTGTAAACAATGCTTTTAATTATAAATACATAAGGAGTATAGTCAAGCACGGTGGCGGTAACATTAAAGTTTGGGGTGTTTTCCGGATGTGGAGTTGGACCCGTTCGGAAGATCGACACACAATGATTCTCTGTACTAGGACGATCATTTGCCTGTAACCTGGAACTTTCAGTATAACAATGACCCTAAACACACGGCCAATAGCGTCAAATGTTTCCTTAGCGAACAGCGTATATCCGTTTTAGACTGGCCAACAAATAGTCCGGATTTAAACCCGATAGAAAATCTCTGGTATATTGTTAAAAAAAAAAGTACTAAACAAACGTCACACGTAACGTCAAACAGTCAAAACGAACTATATGAAGCATGCATTTCAATCCCCCCCTAGAAAAATGTATGAAAAAGTCGTTGCAGTACTGTTATTGAAAATAAGTGATACGCCACTAAATATTAATTATAACTATTGGTAGGCTGTGGATAGTAGCTATTTCGTAAATAACAATACTAATTACTAATACTTAAAAAAATATTGTTTTTTTGATACTTTTTTGTTGTTGTTTCTAATCAGTTGAACTGTTTTGTGAAATTTAAATGTTTGTCCGTAATGTAATATTGAAAGTGCACTTGTGTAATGGGATTTATATTGTTTTTTGTCGAATGAATGATAAATAACGTCGAACATATTGTTGTTCTATTTATTGTTTAATTTCATAATGTCAAGGACCGTTGGTAGTGTTTCTAATTATACATACAAAATGTATTGATCAAAAATAAAAAATAAAAAATATAAAAAAGCCAACGGCACGCGGTGTTCCCAGGCGGTCACCCATCCAAGTACTGACCGCGCCCGATGTTGCTTAACTTCGGTGATCGGACGAGAACCGGTGTATTCAACGTGGTATGGTCGTTGGCGAGAGTTGTTCTATATTTTGCGTACCCTATTCAATCTCGACGTTGACCAAAAACGAGATTAAAGCACAACATTATGTTATTAAAAACAGTTTTTAATTGAATTTATATCTTTACGAATAAGTTGATACCTGTCATGGCATGTCGAATATTGAAAATCTATCATAGAAAAATAATATACCGGCCAAATCCAAATGACTTTATAAATATAAAATTCGATTCCAAATTATTATAATTAAATACAATCATTGAACGGATCGAATGTATTAATAAACGAAACTAAGTATGTACACCACATTTCAACTAAAACAAATAATATAAATAGGACGATGTACACTACACACAAAATATATAACTACGAACAAAGCACTACTTTAGACGTCTAAACGCTAACTATCAGTGATGACAAAATAATAATAATACAATTTTAATCACTAACATTGTGACAATATTTGTGCTAAGTAACCGTCAAATAGTTATCTGCATATTGTCGTAACCTTTATTTGCTATTTACTACTTGCAGGCGCCCCGCAACTAAAACAACTGCTATTAAATACATCTATATTCCATTAAATAGTATTTTTAAATATATATAATGCACTGTACTGTTGTACATTAGAACATATATTTTACTATTGTAATTTAAGTGATCTTTCAATGATTCTCAAACCTTAATCTTAGTTTTGAGACTTATTGAGTATCTTAAAATATCTACTTCTTTCTGCATTTATTAATATTAAAACAACTAATAGGCAATATTAGCATGCTTAATTATATTTTAGCTATCTACTGGTGACATGTTTGCATGCTGTAGGTTTGGAAAAAAGGGGAATATTGCACCAATTAGTTAATTTTTGATACCACTTTTAATTATAAATACATAAGGAGTATAGTCAAGCACGGTGGCGGTAACATTAAAGTTTGGGGTGTTTTCCGGATGTGGAGTTGGACCCGTTCGGAAGATCGACACACAATGATTCTCTGTACTAGGACGATCATTTGCCTGTAACCTGGAACTTTCAGTATAACAATGACCCTAAACACACGGCCAATAGCGTCAAATGTTTCCTTAGCGAACAGCGTATATCCGTTTTAGACTGGCCAACAAATAGTCCGGATTTAAACCCGATAGAAAATCTCTGGTATATTGTTAAAAAAAGTACTAAACAAACGTCACACGTAACGTCAAACAGTCAAAACGAACTATATGAAGCATGCATTTCAATCCCCTAGAAAAATGTATGAAAAAGTCGTTGCAGTACTGTTATTGAAAATAAGTGATACGCCACTAAATATTAATTATAACTATTGGTAGGCTGTGGATAGTAGCTATTTCGTAAATAACAATACTAATTACTAATACTTAAAAATATTGTTTTTGATACTTTTTGTTGTTGTTTCTAATCAGTTGAACTGTTTTGTGAAATTTAAATGTTTGTCCGTAATGTAATATTGAAAGTGCACTTGTGTAATGGGATTTATATTGTTTTTTGTCGAATGAATGATAAATAACGTCGAACATATTGTTGTTCTATTTATTGTTTAATTTCATAATGTCAAGGACCGTTGGTAGTGTTTCTGATTATACATACAAAATGTATTGATCAAAAATAAAAAATAAAAAATATAAAAAAGCCAACGGCACGCGGTGTTCCCAGGCGGTCACCCATCCAAGTACTGACCGCGCCCGATGTTGCTTAACTTCGGTGATCGGACGAGAACCGGTGTATTCAACGTGGTATGGTCGTTGGCGAGAGTTGTTCTATATTTTGCGTACCCTATTCAATCTCGACGTTGACCAAAAACGAGATTAAAGCACAACATTATGTTATTAAAAACAGTTTTTAATTGAATTTATATCTTTACGAATAAGTTGATACCTGTCATGGCATGTCGAATATTGAAAATCTATCATAGAAAAATAATATACCGGCCAAATCCAAATGACTTTATAAATATAAAATTCGATTCCAAATTATTATAATTAAATACAATCATTGAACGGATCGAATGTATTAATAAACGAAACTAAGTATGTACACCACATTTCAACTAAAACAAATAATATAAATAGGACGATGTACACTACACACAAAATATATAACTACGAACAAAGCACTACTTTAGACGTCTAAACGCTAACTATCAGTGATGACAAAATAATAATAATACAATTTTAATCACTAACATTGTGACAATATTTGTGCTAAGTAACCGTCAAATAGTTATCTGCATATTGTCGTAACCTTTATTTGCTATTTACTACTTGCAGGCGCCCGCAACTAAAACAACTGCTATTAAATACATCTATATTCCATTAAATAGTATTTTTTTTAAATATATATAATGCACTGTACTGTTGTACATTAGAACATATATTTTACTATTGTAATTCTAAGTGATCTTTCAATGATTCTCAAACCTTAATCTTAGTTTTGAGACTTATTGAGTATCTTAAAATATCTACTTCTTTCTGCATTTATTAATATTAAAACAACTAATAGGCAATATTAGCATGCTTAATTATATTTTAGCTATCTACTGGTGACATGTTTGCATGCTGTAGGTTTGGAAAAAAGGGGAATATTGCACCAATTAGTTAATTTTTTGATACCACTTTTAATTATGTAACATTGGAACATACTTATAGGTGATTCGTGTTTTATGTATTCATTTAATGTAAAATGTGAGTGATATATTTTTGTCCTATACCTTAAACGCAGCTTGTTGGAGTGGCTAATCGTTATTATTAACATAGCGTTAGCGCTGTTAGCGTTATTTTAAATATTTTATTTCCACGAAAGCAAGTTGATATTGCCTATCAATGGTTATGCAGATGTGGGTTACCGGGACCTCTGCCATGAGCTGATTAAGAATGATAAACGAATTAAAAATTGACAAAACCCGACTTTGTTAATTAGTTTTTAAAGTCTTATTATATTTGAAAAAGTTTTTGTGTGTATATTTACACAATCAAATGACGATTAACCTACGACAAAGAGTACACACAAAATGAAATGTTTTGATCAAAAATAAAAAAAAGATAAAAAAGCCAACGGCACGCGGTGTTCCCAGGCGGTCACCCATCCAAGTACTGACCGCGCCCGATGTTGCTTAACTTCGGTGATCGGACGAGAACCGGTGTATTCAACGTGGTATGGTCGTTGGCGAGAGTTGTTCTATATTTTGCGTACCCTATTCAATCTCGACGTTGACCAAAAACGAGATTAAAGCACAACATTATGTTATTAAAAACAGTTTTTAATTGAATTTATATCTTTACGAATAAGTTGATACCTGTCATGTCATGTCGAATATTGAAAATCTATCATAGAAAAATAATATACCGGCCAAATGACTTTATAAATATAAAATTCGATTCCAAATTATTATAATTAAATACAATCATTGAACGGATCGAATGTATTAATAAACGAAACTAAGTATGTACACCACATTTCAACTAAAACAAATAATATAAATAGGACGATGTACACTACACACAAAATATATAACTACGAACAAAGCACTACTTTAGACGTCTAAACGCTAACTATCAGTGATGACAAAATAATAATAATACAATTTTAATCACTAACATTGTGACAATATTTGTGCTAAGTAACCGTCAAATAGTTATCTGCATATTGTCGTAACCTTTATTTGCTATTTACTACTTGCAGGCGCCCGCAACTAAAACAACTGCTATTAAATACATCTATATTCCATTAAATAGTATTTTTTTTAAATATATATAATGCACTGTACTGTTGTACATTAGAACATATATTTTACTATTGTAATTCTAAGTGATCTTTCAATGATTCTCAAACCTTAATCTTAGTTTTGAGACTTATTGAGTATCTTAAAATATCTACTTCTTTCTGCATTTATTAATATTAAAACAACTAATAGGCAATATTAGCATGCTTAATTATATTTTAGCTATCTACTGGTGACATGTTTGCATGCTGTAGGTTTGGAAAAAAGGGGAATATTGCACCAATTAGTTAATTTTTTGATACCACTTTTAATTATGTAACATTGGAACATACTTATAGGTGATTCGTGTTTTATGTATTCATTTAATGTAAAATGTGAGTGATATATTTTTGTCCTATACCTTAAACGCAGCTTGTTGGAGTGGCTAATCGTTATTATTAACATAGCGTTAGCGCTGTTAGCGTTATTTTAAATATTTTATTTCCACGAAAGCAAGTTGATATTGCCTATCAATGGTTATGCAGATGTGGGTTACCGGGACCTCTGCCATGAGCTGATTAAGAATGATAAACGAATTAAAAATTGACAAAACCCGACTTTGTTAATTAGTTTTAAAGTCTTATTATATTTGAAAAGTTTTTGTGTGTATATTTACACAATCAAATGACGATTAACCTACGACAAAGAGTACACACAAAATGAAATGTTTTGATCAAAAATAAAAAGATAAAAAGCCAACGTCCGGGCGGTCACCCATCCAAGTAATCTATATTTTGGCGTTGTCTTAAAAGATAAACAGGTAAAGTGATTTAAATCAAACAACGACATTATTTTATTTCTACAGACACAAGATTAGGAAAAATTATTTATTTATGATTTCTAGTCAAATTGCAAATACATATTTTCGGAATCCTCTTGATGAATTATTGAAAAATTATAAGTTAAAAACCTTGCGACGCCTTCACTATAAAATTATAATTATCAGGCTATCAACATCGAACAAATCCAACCATCGCTTTAACTTTATTCTTCCATGTTGTTAAGTCCAATATTATAGTAATAATAATTTTAATACAAAACGCGACCTTAAGTTTTTCCCTCGATGGTGCTCAAGTTGGTCCTACAAACATAGTATGTATTATTAACTTTGGAGGAGTAGTGTCTATGAACTATCGATACTAAACATGATAAATTAAATGGGAAGAAAAGAACCAATTTTTTAGGTTTATACATTTTAAAAATGTTCGTGGTTGTTCGTGATTTCAAAAATTATAAAGCGCTACCTACTTGTGTTTGATTATTTTTATAGATACTTGCGTATTGTTTTATTTTATATATATACGTATTCAACGTACAAATGTTCGTAAAAATATACACATTCAATAATTAATAATCATGCAATAATATAGCCACTCAAATAAAAACTCATTAAATGCATAAAATATAAAACATATCTTACTTTTAATTACAAAATGAACCTTACACATGTAGGAGTTTATTTTCTGTTACTGGCCGCTTGACGCCTAATTTTAAACATTTTAAAAAGCATCCATAGCTCGTTCTTTTTGAAATTGGCTTTTCTATTATTTTGGTGGCAATTCAAAATTTAATCTGAATATTATTTTGTTCAAAATGGGCTAAAATAAAAGTTGTGACGCTTCAACTAGCCAAATAATTGCTAATTTACATATAGATCATAAGTGGGCGTACAGAAGAATAGTTGAGCATTTAAATTGTTCTGTTAAGGAAGTTTTATTGCAATTGATCATTATAAAACACATGGAAGTGTTGAAAATGTTCTTAGAAAGGCTTGGCCAAGAAAAACATCTCCCAGAGAAGATACGCTAATCGTTCGTATTGCTAAAAGTCTCAAGTAAAGGCTCCAACCAGATTAAAATGAAGTTGTTTCGCCTGATAACCCGAGAATCATCTCGTCAAGACTGGTACGCCGAAGAGGAGTGGAAGCTAAATTGTTTGGAAGAATCCTCGAAAGGTACCTCTTCTCACCAAGCAACACCGAGAGAAGCGATTATTATTCGCTAAAAAATATGTCAATTGACGGTACGAGAATGGAAAAAGTGTTATTTTTAGATGAAACAAAAAGAAATTGACAAAACCCGACTTTGTTAATTAGTTTTAAAGTCTTATTATATTTGAAAAAGTTTTTGTGTGTATATTTACACAATCAAATGACGATTAACCTACGACAAAGAGTACACACAAAATGTTTTGATCAAAAATAAAAAAAAGATAAAAAAGCCAACGGCACGCGGTGTTCCCAGGCGGTCACCCATCCAAGTACTGACCGCGCCCGATGTTGCTTAACTTCGGTGATCGGACGAGAACCGGTGTATTCAACGTGGTATGGTCGTTGGCGAAAGACGAGCAATATTTTATTGACAATTTCTAGCTGTGTCCAATTGACAGGAAATCGGTGATTATATAAAAAAATATTCATTATTCATTACGGCGAACAGACTATACAATATAAAAAAGCCAACGGCACGCGGTGTTTCCGGGCGGTCACCCATCCAAGTAATCTATATTTTGGCGCTGTCTTAAAAGATAAACAGGTAAAGTGATTTAAATCAAACAACGACATTATTTTATTTCTACAGACACAAGATTAGGAAAAATTATTTATTTATGATTTCTAGTCAAATTGCAAATACATATTTTCGGAATCCTCTTGATGAATTATTGAAAAATTATAAGTTAAAAACCTTGCGACGCCTTCACTATAAAATTATAATTATCAGGCTATCAACATCGAACAAATCCAACCATCGCTTTAACTTTATTCTTCCATGTTGTTAAGTCCAATATTATAGTAATAATAATTTTAATACAAAACGCGACCTTAAGTTTTTCCCTCGATGGTGCTCAAGTTGGTCCTACAAACATAGTATGTATTATTAACTTTGGAGGAGTAGTGTCTATGAACTATCGATACTAAACATGATAAATTAAATGGGAAGAAAAGAACCAATTTTTAGGTTTATACATTTTAAAATGTTCGTGGTTGTTCGTGATTTCAAAATTATAAAGCGCTACCTACTTGTGTTTGATTATTTTTTATAGATACTTGCGTATTGTTTTATTTTATATATATACGTATTCAACGTACAAATGTTCGTAAAAAATATACACATTCAATAATTAATAATCATGCAATAATATAGCCACTCAAATAAAAAACTCATTAAATGCATAAAATATAAAACATATCTTACTTTTAATTACAAAATGAACCTTACACATGTAGGAGTTTATTTTCTGTTACTGGCCGCTTGGACGCCTAATTTTAAACATTTTAAAAAAGCATCCATAGCTCGTTCTTTTTTGAAATTGGCTTTTTCTATTATTTTGGTGGCAATTCAAAATTTAATCTGAATATTATTTTGTTCAAAATGGGCTAAAATAAAAGTTGTGACGCTTCAACTAGCCAAATAATTGCTAATTTACATATAGATCATAAGTGGGCGTACAGAAGAATAGTTGAGCATTTAAATTGTTCTGTTAAGGAAGTTTTATTGCAATTGATCATTATAAAACACATGGAAGTGTTGAAAATGTTCTTAGAAAGGCTTGGCCAAGAAAAACATCTCCCAGAGAAGATACGCTAATCGTTCGTATTGCTAAAAAAGTCTCAAGTAAAGGCTCCAACCAGATTAAAAATGAAGTTGTTTCGCCTGATAACCCGAGAATCATCTCGTCAAGACTGGTACGCCGAAGAGGAGTGGAAGCTAAATTGTTTGGAAGAATCCCTCGAAAGGTACCTCTTCTCACCGAGCAACACCGAGAGAAGCGATTATTATTCGCTAAAAAATATGTCAATTGGACGGTACGAGAATGGAAAAAAGTGTTATTTTTAGATGAAACAAAAGAAATATGGTCAATTCCGATGGAAAGCGCTATGTTTGACATCCTGTAAACAATGCTTTTAATTATAAATACATAAGGAGTATAGTCAAGCACGGTGGCGGTAACATTAAAGTTTGGGGTGTTTTTCCGGATGTGGAGTTGGACCCGTTCGGAAGATCGACACACAATGATTCTCTGTACTAGGACGATCATTTGCCTGTAACCTGGAACTTTCAGTATAACAATGACCCTAAACACACGGCCAATAGCGTCAAATGTTTCCTTAGCGAACAGCGTATATCCGTTTTAGACTGGCCAACAAATAGTCCGGATTTAAACCCGATAGAAAATCTCTGGTATATTGTTAAAAAAAGTACTAAACAAACGTCACACGTAACGTCAAACAGTCAAAACGAACTATATGAAGCATGCATTTCAATCCCCTAGAAAAATGTATGAAAAAGTCGTTGCAGTACTGTTATTGAAAATAAGTGATACGCCACTAAATATTAATTATAACTATTGGTAGGCTGTGGATAGTAGCTATTTCGTAAATAACAATACTAATTACTAATACTTAAAAAAATATTGTTTTTGATACTTTTTGTTGTTGTTTCTAATCAGTTGAACTGTTTTGTGAAATTTAAATGTTTGTCCGTAATGTAATATTGAAAGTGCACTTGTGTAATGGGATTTATATTGTTTTTTGTCGAATGAATGATAAATAACGTCGAACATATTGTTGTTCTATTTATTGTTTAATTTCATAATGTCAAGGACCGTTGGTAGTGTTTCTGATTATACATACAAAATGTATTGATCAAAAATAAAAAAGATAAAAAGCCAACGTCGGGCGGTCACCCATCCAAGTACTGACCGCGCCCGATGTTGCTTAACTTCGGTGATCGGACGAGAACCGGTGTATTCAACGTGGTATGGTCG
>JAGSMU010000541.1:0-37086 GCA_029286865.1 Teinopalpus imperialis
CGCAAGGCCCGCGAGGAGCAGAATGCGGCAAACGCGTCGTCGAGCATTCTGCCGATCTTCGAAGCCTGGATGCAGCGACGAGGAGGAAGATCACTCTACAGACTTACGCAGGTGATCACCGGGCACGGTTGCTTCTGGCGGATACCAGGTAAGATCGGTCGCGAGGCGACGGCGAACTGCTTCCACTGCGGCGGCGTAACGATCAAGACCCGCATCGCACACGCTCGCCGCTTGCCCGGCGGGAAGCCGAGCGGCAGGTCTTGGTCGGTCACATCGGACGGAACCTGTCCCTGCCAGCAGTCGTGTCGGCGATGCTGCGGCAAATCGGCGGAGGGCCGTAGCCTCCTTCTGCGAGACCGTAATGGTCCGGAAGCGAGGCTGCCGAGCGGGACAGAGAGAGTGACCGACCTGCTCGGCCGACGCGGCGCTCGCGCGCCCTCGTCACGGCCCTCCCATCGGTGATCCCCTACTGTAAACGAAGCCCTGCTGGAAGTGCCGGGACGATCGGAGTGGGGGCCTGACCGTCCAGCAATAGCGACCCCGAGGAGGACGACGGCACGACGTGGTACCGTGTCGTCGATAACCCGTGAGGGTTCTGGGGTGCGATCTTTCACCTACGCCCCCGGGACGGGCTATCCCAGCGAAGCGCAGGCTGCGGTTGCGTTCCTAACGGAGATCCCGCGACCCCTCGCGAGCGCTGGTGGCGACCACCGTGGGTTTTAGTCGGCGTGAGTCCGACATAACCCGCCCTTGCCCCGAGGCGGGGTATGCGTAGGCATTTCCCAATGAAAAAAAAAAAAAAAAGGTTAGGGTTAGGCTAGGTTAGGTTCCCCCCCGAAGGGTTCCCCGCTTTGTCGTAGCGGGGCTTAGTAACCGTGGCTTGGTCACCCACGGTGAAGCCAAGAGGAACCCAAATGGCCGGCCTAAGGCGCTCTGTGGCCGGGCCCGAGGAGGCCGTCTGGCGGGTTGTAACGAGCCTGCCTCGGAAGCGTGTTTGCGGGACTGCTGGGGGCGGAAGTGGTGGAGCGAGGCCGCCTTCCCCGGCCCCCAGTAGCCGAGGCGGAGTCGCGGGAGGGAGAGGAGTGTCGGTGTTGCCGCTTCCTATCCTCCGCGACCTCAAGCGGGGTCGCACCGCATGATGCGGCTGTGGTGGGGCCGCGGGGAAGAGGAGCGTCGGTGCTCTCGCTGCCGCCTCCCCAACCTCCGCGGCCGAACATCGGTCGGCGGTGGAGCCGCAGACCAGATCCACCCCAGGCTGGGTTGGCTTAGTGCTTCCTGGTCTCCCCATGGCTCCTGGGAGGCGGACTCGGGGAGTCCGTTTCCACCTACAGAGGAGGCCGGAGATGGAAGGCGCGTCCGTGTTCCGGCGCGCCTTGCAGGAGAGGGGGTGGAGAGGGGATGTCCTCCCCGAAGGTGGGGCCGGCTTTGCCGGGCCAGCGCAGGCGGGTCGGAGGTGCGAAAGCGTTCCCGTGGCCCCGCCATACGCGACGAAGTTGGTGGAACACCATGGGGTTTTAATCGGCGCGAGTCCGACATAACCTGCCTCGCGGGGGCGGGTATGCAGCATTTCCCAAATGAAAAAAAAAAAGGTTAGGTTAGGTTAGGTTAGGTTAGGTTGGGGTGCCACGTCAGAAAACCTCCTGAGTGCCTGCTGTTGAATTTCCCTGATACCATTGCATCCGAGGAAGGCACCGCCGGGACGGTGCACCCTGCACTGGTGATGATACGTTATTGCCAGTGGCGAATGTTCTGACAGGATAGCTGCCTGGCGCGGTCCCTCCTGATGTTGAGGCACAGTGGAGCGGGTGGGGTTGCATTTCCTTTGATTCGTATCCGGGAGTGAAAAGGTAACCGAACGATGGAGTTGGGCACTGGTGACGATTGTCGTCGTCTTTGTGCCCAATGCGGTGAGGCTGCATTTCTCCTGATCAAAGTATCCGGGGAAAAGCAACAAAATGAGGGTGCGTATTGTGAAACTGGTGGCGATACGTCGCTGCAGTGCCTCTACGTTCACAGTGTGGGGACGGCTCTGCGTGCGCTTTACTGCCGCCACCCAACCGTCGAAAGGTTGTGGGAGGCTGCATTTCTCCTGATCAAAGTATCCGGGGAAAGGCAACAATGATGGTGGTATTAGGAACTGGTGACGATATATCGTTTCCAGTGCCTAATGCCTGCGAAGTGGAGGACGGCTCGGTGTGCACCTCACACTGCCGCCGGGCATTCAACCGTTCAAAACTGGGAGTTACGTCGGCTCTCCAGGCAGCCGTAACCCGCTGTAATTTTCGCCAAAGACCCCAGGCATGACGATAATGGGTACCGCCGAAGTGCAGCGGAGCGGAGGGTTTGCCTTAATTGCCGCCCGCGAGAGCAAACCTCTATAAAAATAATCAGACAGCGAAGTCTGAAAACCTGTGGGTACCAGGCGACCCCCACAGCATGTAGCCTTGCCCGGAATGGCGGCAACCCGGGGCCAGACCTTTATTTCGTCCAAAAACGTGGGGAACAGATATGAGTAAATTGAAAACAAAAACCGAGGGTGATAGTGATGACGGACGAGCGACTCCTATGCTTAGCGTGAGTCACCGATGAGAGAAGGAGCAGCGGGAAGGAAACGTCCTTCAAAAGACGCAGACAGGTTGGTCCGGCGATGGGCCAAGATGGGAAGGACGGGGAAATAACATCTGCCAAAACGAGGTCGACGACCCCCAACGACTGGGGAGCACGTCGGCCTTGCCCAGGCTAAAATGGCGTTGGTGGAAGCCAGAGGAGGAGGAGAGGTTGATATGGAGGCGACATCGTCAGTGTTTGCGCCCGTCAGCTCCGTGCCGGCAGTGGATATCAACCCTGTCGGAGTCTTTCATCGAACGATGGCGACTCCCCGAGCCGGCATCGAGCCACAAAAGAGGGACGAGGACAGCGTCGGCGTCATCTCCATGGTGGCCACAAGGTCTAAGAACCTGGTTTACCTGGGTGATATGCTGAAGGAGGCCGCAGAGACTGCGAGAGACCACTAAGACTCTGCAGCGCCGCTGTACCTCAGAGAGACGACGAGTTGCAGGACAACGCTCGCCTCCAAGGCGCGAAGCGTCCGAATTGAGGAAGGAGGTGAGACACCTGCGAGTAGGTGGACACGCGTCGAGCCAACACACAGAGGGAGCGGGCAAGTGAGGGAGTCAGGTGGTTCGATCATTGACCAGGTAGGGTCACCGATCAACGCTAGGTTCGCGGCGCTGGAGGATCGTCTCCTGCCTGGAGAGCGCCTTCGCCCTCCACTGGCGTAAGTGACAGGAGACCGGAGGCAGTGCTCCAGTCCCATCGTCCTGCCCTGCACCTGCCCAGCACCGTTATCGCAAAACCTTCCGTCAAGGGCGTATTAGTGTAAACCGGCTGTCGCAGGTGCCAAGGCCCCAAAACGCCCCAGGAAGAGGATGAGCCCGCTAACCAGGGCAAGAATAAGGAAGAGGCCCGGACCCTGCCGCCAGCACCTCACGTCCATGGACGAGCCCTGACCACGGTAGTTGGGAAGGACATAAAATAAGCAAGGGAGGAAGGCAACGAGTGCTGGCAAGCCGAAGGCGGTCAAGATCGCGACTCCGCGGTAGTTTGTTGTGGTGGTGACCCTGGAGCCGGAGGCAGCGGTCACAGGAGTCACTCATCGAGTTACCGAGGCGAAGGCGAAGATTAATCTCGCCGCCCCCGGTATAACTGATGTGATTCCGCATCTGCGCCACAGGGGCCTCGAATGTTCGAGATCCTGGCGCAGACAGCGACAAAAGGCGGACGCCCGCTAAAAAATCCGAGCGAAGCGTTAGCAGGCGGTATAAGCGAGGCGGTGGTATCCAGACTGGCGAAGACCGCTGAGATCAAGGTCTCCGGAACGATGACTCTGCCACAGCAGAGGAAGAAGTAGTGGTGGCTGTGACAAAGGCTGGCGGCTGTCCCAAGGAAGCTGTGGAAGTATGAGATCCTGCGGTATCCCGCAGGCCTTGGGATGGCCTGTCCGCGCCCCGTATGTCGCCAAAAGGCAGCCGACGGCGCCTTATGGTATCCTGGGTGGCGTCCGCGGTCAAGCTGGTGGAGCCCCCTCACCTCTGAGTGGTGCTTCAGATGTCTCTAAGCGGGCCACGAGGCTCAGTGCGACGCTACAGTCGACCGGGGAGTTTCATTTCGCTGTGGCCGCCTGGCCATTAAAGCGGTGCAGCGTTCGCCACCGCGTTGTGCCGTGCGTCGCCGCGAAGAAACCAGCGGACCACAGAATGAAGGCCTGCAACGCGCCTTCCATGTCGTGAAAAGGCCGGTCCGTTCAATACACCCGGCAAACCGACCAGCCAGCCGATGGAGGAGGAAGGTCCGCGACCCTGGGGACCACCCACAGCCGCCGCAGGGGATGAGAAAGGTATATCGATTCCCCTTACGACTCGAGTGGATGGGACTCGGGGAAGTCTGTCACCGTATGAGTCAGCGAGGTGGAGAGCGCGCCCGGTGTTCCCGCGCGCTCACCGTTGCGGTCAACTGCCGAGGCCACAATTGGCCGCCACCAGCTGTGCACGCGGAAGAATGCTCACAAAGCGTACCCGCATGCACAGCACTGGGTGGAGGTAAACACCGTGGCTTTAGCCGGTGCGGAGTCCGACATAACCTGCCCTCGTCCCGCGGGGCGGGTAAGGCGTAGGTTATTTTCACGAAAAAAAAGGTTAGGTTGTAAGGTTAGGTTAGGTTTTTCAATCTTTCATGTTTAATCATATTTGACATTTTTTAATTCTTATTGGAAATGTGTTTATATGTGGTATCAGCTGTCGATTCAGTTTTACTTGGGGAGTATACTGGGCAGAACGCCATTTGATACGTTCTCGCCTAGGTTGCCATCCCATATATTCCACTGAGGATTTTATCTCTGATGGCCGTTTATTGACTAATTTTATGTATAATAAAGTTGGCTTTGCAATTGTTACGCAAAAATAAAATATTAACTAGATGCCGATTCGTGGGACGTAGGTGTACAACTGCTAATGGATACAGGTTGTACTACCTAGTCTCAAACCTTAAACCAGTTGGTGAGTTACTGTACAGTTAAGATTTAATTATAGAATAAGCAAGCATATATATAAGTTTGTCCTAGGAATAAAGAAAAATAAATTGTGTCATAGAACTGAGGAATACGACTTCATTGAAGCCGCATTTCCTGAGGCTCGAGTCTCGATGCTCGACTAAATGTTCTTATTACTAACATACAGAAAAGTTTCATCTTTAAATATTAATTACATTTCTAAATATTAAATCAAATGTTTAACTTCCATTCTTACACTATAATTTTACATAGAATATATAAAGTAAAAGGTACAGATACGCGCGCAACGAATAATATCATACAATACCCTTAAACAAGAATTAAACGCACACATGCAAGCGCTTCACAGTAAAAATAGATCTTCGGTGACAAAATACGCTGCCGCCGCGCACGCTCGGGGAGCGAGGCGTATGCGGGGCGCGGTGCTCTGTCGGTTTGTGGGAACAAGAATTTAAACAAATTAAAATTTAAATGTGCCGATACGTTCTCAAGATGTCAGCGTGCCTGCAACAGATACGACACTGTTCCGCAACCTGATGGCAGCGGTACAAGCTTGTGACACAAATTAAATGCTTTAATTGATTGAAATATTTTACAAAGATGGCCTACTGTAGTTTAATAAATGATAGATAGTATGATCGTAAACATAAACATAAGTATATAACAACATTATATAATGCAAAAAGAGCAGTTATGTGTATACAAGCATCTATTCTAAATTAGTGCTAATTCCCAAAGCTAGGTCTTAACATTGGGGATTTCAGAAAAGAGTTACCAAAGAAAAAAGAAATAATTACTAAGATAACTTCTAGACAATTGAACTATGCCGCCGTATCTAAAAATTAAACGCCGCTTGAGGTCACGGTCCCGATGCGTCATGCGCGGGGAGCGGACGAGGCGCGGAGGCGGTGCGCCAACGGCTCCAGCAACAAGAAGCTGTGGGCGATGATGTATTATTCTAAAACCATGCCACGCACACTCCCGAGCGGCGATGTCAGCAAAATACGGGCGTCGTTCGCAAGTCTGGAAATGTCGGCGGTATGTAATATGCTTTTCTAAACACTTAGTTTGACGTAATTAAATAATTGAGGTATTTACAAAGCTGCCTACTGCAATTTAATAAAGTGGTAAATAGTATGATCGTAAAAAGAAAAATAAAACATAAACATATAACGACATTAAATAATGTAAAACAACAATTATTTATCTATATACAAGTATCTATTTTAAATTAGTGCTAAATTCTTAAGACTAGACCTATCTTAGATTTTGTAAAGGTATTACAAAAAGGAAAAAAGAAATAATAAATACCGATAACATTAAACAAATTGATCCGCGTCGCCGCATCTAACAGACATTGCATTGGGGCCCCGGTCCCTTCGCGGAATGCGCGGGGAGTTGGGCGAGGCGGGGCGACGCAGCGCAGTCGGCTGCAAAGTAAAATATAAACAAATTAAGACGGATGATAAAGTTTAAATCCGTGCCGTGGCCGATCCTGCAATGCCTAGCGCGTGGTGCTCGCCATGGATACGATGCACCGTTTGCAACTCCGGAAGGGCGGCGTACGGTAATTAGATACAAATTAAACTTGATTAATTAATCGAATGTTTGCAAAGTCATCTAATATAATTTAATAAAGAAAATAGCATGATCGTAAAAGAGAATAAACATAAATATATGACAACATTATATACAGCAAAAGATCAACAACAATTTTGTATACAAGTATCTATTCTAAGGCTAGTACTAATTCTCTAGAGCTTGTAATCTATCATAAGGATTCTGAAAGTAATTACAAAGAAAGAAATTATTACTACGGATAACATAAACACTGAACTGCGTCGCCGTCTAACAATAGATTGCTTGAGTCTCCGGTCCCTTCTGCAGAATGCGCGGGAGCGGCGGTAGCGACAGAGCAAGCGTCAATGGTTGCAAGCAAAACACCAAAAATTTTTAAAGGGTGCCGTGGCCGCTCCCTGCATGCTCATGGTACAGCTGTTAGATACGGTGCACCGTTCGCATCCTGCAAGGCGCACGTGCATGACAATAAATTTAACATGATTAATCTTATTGAGGCAATTTAATGATTGGTGAATAATATGACATGTAAATATAAAATAGTATATGACAGTATATTAAACAGTAATAAATTAAGAATTAAAGAAATAGAAAAATTATTCAATCGTCGCTGACCGTGAGAGAGGGAGCTACGCTCCGTAGTCTACTCTGTTGCTCGACTCTCTCTCTCATGGCTCGCAAGCGTGCAGGACATTGAGTTCGCGGCATGATTTATCATTTTGCTCGACTTTTCATTATGCGCCAAACACAATTGGTGACATTTCGCTGTATTTGGAGTGTTCATTTCTAACTCAGCGACTTGAGATGTCCGTCGCTATACCAATGGGGAGCATGGCTCACGGTCATTGCAATGCGGAACGCATATGCCCGAACTGCAAGGCATTTACAGCACCGGATGAAACGGGAGAGAAGCCAGCAAACGTGGATCTCTGGGTTCACGGCAAGAAGTTGTATTAGGCCAGGTTGTAAGAAGTTAGGTTAGGTTAGGTTGAAGAAGTTGTGGCTAGGGTTAGGTTAGGTTAGGTTAGGCTAGGTTAGGTTAGGCTAGGTTAGGTTAGGTTAGGTTAGGTTAGGTTAGTTAGAGTTAGGTTAGGTTAGGTTAGGTTAGGTTAGGTTGAGTTGGGTTAGGTTGAGTTAGGTTAGAGTTAGGTTAAGGTTGGGTTAGGTTGGAGTTAGGTTGGAGTTGGGTTGGGTTAGGTTAGGTTGAGTTACTGTGGAGTTAGGTTAGGTTAGGTTGGAGTTAGGTTGGGATTTAGGTTAGGTTAGGTTAGGTTGGGATTAGGTTAAGGTTAGGTTGGAGTTAAGGTTAGGTTAGGTTAGGTTAAGGTTAGGTTAGGTTAGGTTAGGTTGGGTTAGGTTAGGTTAAGGTTAGGTTAGGTTAGGTTAGGTTAGGTTAAGGTTAGGTTTTTTTTATATGGTATTACATTTCTGGGGTCTCATGTATAATCCCTGACGTATCGTCAGGGACTTTTTTAATGCTTTTTATCATTTTATGTATGTCAAACTTAATATTTACATATCAACTTTTAAAATAAACATTTCTTCTTATAAATTACAATTTCTATCTTTCCTTAATACCTATGTACTTATTATACATCTATATGTAATTTTCGTTATCGCTATAGTTAAAATGTAAATTTATATTTTCTATTCTTCTATTTCTTTATATATTTTTTTTTTTTTTATTATTATAATTTTTTTTTTTTTTTTTTTTTTTTTTTTTTTCTTATTATTATTATTATATATATAAGTGTATATGTAACTAATGGCTATTTATTTATTCTTATTTATTACTTTGCTGGCTATATATTTACAAAACTAATAAACTTATCCTAGATTCCTTATTTCTAATAATTTCGTGTATATTATTTTTGCTTATTTTATTTCTAATTCTATCTCCATATCCATTCTCTCTGCTGTACATACAGGACATTCTGTGATAAGATTAATCACTTTCCACCTTATCATCGCCACGAATATTTTCAAAGGAACTCTCCTTGCATTTAATTTATACAAATACTCGGAAAACCCGCCGTGCCCTGTCAACACCTATCCAGTACACCGGTGAGTTCAATCTCTCTCACAATCATATATGCATTAGCCGCGTGCGGCAGGAAGATCTTAGTTGTTGAGGCTGTTTGGCTGTCTCGTATCTTCAGTTCCATTCCTCAAACGATATCTCACGAATCTGTCGTTTGACAAATGAAACAGGGAAGAGGTCATAATTGGGCTTTGTTTTAATTTGTTTGCTGCCTCTTTTTGCCAATTTATCAGCTCTTTCGTTGCCTTCCAATCAAGCATGCGCCAGCAGTCAAAACAAGGATATATCCTTATTCTGGAGTTTGGCAGCCTTTATGTTTGCACGAGATTGTACGGCAGATAGTGTCAATGGATGCGTTATTAATATGACCGTCTCCAGTGCAGATCTCGAGAGTCGCTGCATATGCCAAAACTAGTTTCCTGGCGTGTCGGGGATCATCTTAGTGGCTGTACATGGCCAGAAGTTCAGCCCGGTATACCGTGCAGTACGGTGACAGTTTCAACTTGACGGCTTTGATCTCAGCTTCGTTTGTTCCATAGGGACAGCGCTGCTCAACCCGCCGTCAATTTACTGCCATCCGTATATATTCTGATTGTTTGGTTGTTTTGGCAATCGGCTTGAGTGTTGGTTATCAAGCTCATGAACCTCAAACTCATATGCTCGGATGGGGAGTTTTGGTTAGGTTAGGTTAGGTTAGGACTGATTCAGATTCGAGTTGGAGTTAGGTTAGGTTAGGTTAGGTTAGGTTAGGTTAGGTTAGGTTGGGATTGGGTTAGGTTAGGTTAGGTTAGGTTGGGTTAGGATTAGGTTAGAGTTGGGTTGGGTTAGGTTAGGTTAGAGTTAGGTTGGAGTTGGGTTAGGTTAGGTTGGGATTTAGGTTAGGTTAAGGTTAGGTTAGGTTAGGTTGGGTTGGGATTGGGATTGGGATTAGGTTAGGTTAGGTTAAGGTTAGATTGGGATTAAGGTTAGAGTTAGGTTAGGTTAGAGTTAGGTTAGGTTAGGTTAGGTTAGGTTAGGTTAGGTTAGGTTAGGTTAGGTTAGGTTAGGTTAGGTTAGGTTAGGTTAGGTTAGGTTAGGTTAGGTTAGGTTAGGTTAGGTTAGGTTAGGTTAGGTTAGGTTAGGTTAGGTTAGGTTAGGTTAGGTTAGGTTTTTTTTTTTTTTTTTTTCTTAATCTTATGTTTAATCATATTGAAGCATTTTAATTCTTATTGGATAATATGTTTATATGTGATATTAACTATTTGTTTCGCTTGCTTGGGGAGTATGTTTTCTGGCAGAGCCTTTATTTGATACGTTTCTGCCTAGATTCCTATATCCCATATATTCCACCGAGGATTTTACTTTCCCGGGGGCCGTTTATTGACTTATTTTTATACATGTATAATAAGTTAGCTTGCAGTAATTACGTAAAAATAAAATATTAACTATTGATTCGTGGGGGCGTAGGGTGTACAACTGCCTAATGGATACAGGTTGCTTTCACTGATCATATACCACTCATCACCAGTGTTTGAAGTTAAGAATTAATTATAGAATAAGCAAGTATATGTAAGTTTGTCCCAGATAAAGAAAATAATTGTATCAGCTGAACTGAGGAATACGACTTCTATTGAGCCGCATTTCTCAAGAGAACTCTATGGAGATCCTGAGACGCTCGACTAAATGTTCTTATTACACTAACACAGAAGTTTCCTATCTTAAATATTAATTACATTTACAAATATTAAATCCAAATGTTTTAACCTATTCTTACACTATAATTTTACATAGAATATATACAAAGTAAAAGTAAAGATGCATGCGCGCAACGAATAATATAATACAAAGAGCTCATAAACAAGAAATTAAACGCACACATGCAAGTGCTTCACAGTGGCTAAAATAGACCCGGCGTGACAAGGCCACGCTTTCTCCGCCGCCGGCGGCGCACGCTCGGGGAGCGAGGCGCGGCACTTGAGGGCGCAGTGCTCTGTCGATTTGTGGGAACAAGAATTTATACAAGTGGGAATTTTAAAATGTGCCGAGGCCGCTCCCGCACGCTCAGCGGTGCTCGCAGTCAGATGCGATGCACTGTTCGCAACCGGGAAGGGCAGCGGCATGTAGAACTCAAATTTAAATGCTTAATTGATTAAAATATTTTACAAAGATGGCCTACTGTAGTTTAATAAATGATAGAATGTATAATCGTAAAATAAACCTTGTATATAACAACATTATATAATGCAAAGAGAGCAGTTATGTATACAAGTATCTATTCTAAATTGAGTGCTAATTCCTTAAAGCTAGACCTTAACATTGGGATTTGAAAAGGTTACTAAAATATTACTACGATAGCAGACAATTGAACTACGTCGCCGTATCTAAAAATTAAACATAGCGAAGGTCACGGTCCCGACGCGTCATGCGCGAGGAGCGGAACGAAGACGCAGGAGGCGCGGTGCGCTGGCGCAGTCGCAGCAATAACAAGTTATAAGGGCGATGGACAATTTAAACCATGCCGGCCTCGAGCAGCGTGCTCGCGGTAAAATACGGGCGTCGTTCGCTGGCCAGGGAATGTCGGCGGCATGTGCCATATGCTTGAGCACGAGTTTGACATAATTAAATGGTGATGTATTTTCTAGTCAGCTACACAAAGATTTAATAAATGATAAATAGAAAAAGAGAATAACTATCAATCTATGACGACATTATATAATGCAAAGAGAGCAGTTATGTATACAAGTATCTATTCTAAATTGAGTGCTAATTCCTTAAAGCTAGACCTTAACATTGGGATTTGAAAAGGTTACTAAAATATTACTACGATAGCAGACAATTGAACTACGTCGCCGTATCTAAAAATTAAACATAGCGAAGGTCACGGTCCCGACGCGTCATGCGCGAGGAGCGGAACGAAGACGCAGGAGGCGCGGTGCGCTGGCGCAGTCGCAGCAATAACAAGTTATAAGGGCGATGGACAATTTAAACCATGCCGGCCTCGAGCAGCGTGCTCGCGGTAAAATACGGGCGTCGTTCGCTGGCCAGGGAATGTCGGCGGCATGTGCCATATGCTTGAGCACGAGTTTGACATAATTAAATGAATTGATGTATTTACAAATCTGGCCTACTACAATTTAATAAATATAAATAGAAAAAGAGGGAATAAACATAAATACATGACGACATTATATGTCTAAAAAGAACAATTGTTATTTATTTGTGTACAAGTACCTATACTAAATTGGTGTTAATTGCTTGAAAGCTAGACCTATCTTAGGATTTTGTAAAGGATTACGAAAAGAAATAATAACTGCACAAACATTAACAATAGAATGCGTCGCCGCATCTAAAATGAACATCGCTTGCGGCCCCGGTCCCTCGCGGCAGGCGCGGGAAGCGGGGAGCGAAGGCAGGGGCGACGCAGCGCGCCATCGGTTGTGAAAGTAGGAATGAAAACACATTAAGACGAAGCGATTAAAGTTTAAACTGTGCCGTGGCCGATCCCGCAATGCTCAGCGAAAATTACTCGCCACGGGATACGTCACCGTTCGCAACCAGGAGAGGGCGGCGGCACGTAAATAGATACCAATTTAACTTGATTAATTAATTGACTGCTTGCAAAGCTGGCCTAATATAATTTAATAAAAATAGCAAGATTAGCAAAAGAAATAAACGCAAATATGTAACTAACTTATTATAAACAGCAAAAGATCAACAACCGTTCTTTTGTATCTATTCTATATTAGTACTAATTTCTTAGAGCTAGACCTATCATGGGATTTTGAAAGTAATTACAAGAAGAAATAAATTATTACTAAAATGCATAAACAATTGAACCGCGTCGCTGCATCAAAAATAGACACCGCTTGAGGCCCCGATCCTTCGCGGAATGCGCGGGGGCAGGGCAGGGGCGAGGCGACGCAACGCACACCAGTCGGTTGTAAAGTAAAAATATAAACAATTAAAAATTTAAACAGTTGCCGTGGCCCATCCCGCAACTTCGAGGTGCCGTTAGATACAGTTACCGTTCGCATCCCAGGAAGGGCGGCGGCACGTACATGACACAAATTAAACATGGTTAATTGGGGGCAATTTAATGTATGATGAATGACATGGCTTGTAGATATAAAAAATAGTATATGACAGTTGTATAAAGTGGTAAAAATTTAAATATAAAATTGAAAAACTGCTCAATCGTCGCTGACCGTGAGAGAGGACCTACGCTCCGTAGTCTACTCTGTTGTCGACTCTCTCTCATGGCCCACAAACGTGGGCAGGACATTGAAGTTCGCGCGGTGTGATTTATATCATTTTTTGTTTTGAACTTATCATTATAGGCAACACAATTGACACATTTCGCTGTATTTGGAGTGTCTTTACTTGGGCACTCAGCGACTTGATGGTCGGTGCTGGCACAATGGGAGCAGAGCTCGGCCGCTGTACAATTAAGGAACGCATATGCCAGATTGCAGGCATTTATGGCACTGGAGAATGGAGAGAAGCTGGCAACGTGGATCTTCTGATGGTCTACGGCAATCCTTGCCATATCCACCATTTTTCTGTACACCTTCGGTTTTAACAGAAGACTGCGTTGTATAAATTCTGGTTTTATTATTGCGCTTGAATCGTAGTTTTAAATTCTCAGGTTCGCTGCCGATTATCTCGCCGAGTTCCGGTGTTTTGAACCTTTATGATGGCGACGAGATCTTCCGCAGGAGTGTCTTTTGAGATGCCTTTCATTATTAACATGGGCCTAAGTCTGCGGACAGGTTCAGCCTTAATTTCTGATCGCTCTTTTAACCGCAGTAACATCATCCTCTGAGTCGTATTAGTATCGAATTCGATCCGCAATTTATTATTCGACGCACAGCTTGGATGCGTGCCGGTGCGTATGAGGATTCGCGGTACGTAATGTTCTTCTTAAAGGCATATCACCTCTTGCCTGGTTTTAGTCTCAGCCACCGTGCTGCTCACGATGATGGCGGGCTTGGTCGCAGGTGGTGGTGCAGGCGTGGCCGAAAACTGTGGCGCCACCGCCCTGAGTCGCTGGAGTGCAGCCAGTCATTTGCGGCCTGAGCGTATATGACGTAGTCCAGTCTGCTGGAGCTGCGCTGAGATCTGCCTTGAACTTGGCCATCTCGTCACGCACACAGGCCACGATGTCAACTGCTTAAGTCGCTGTCGATGGGTGTAGGCGCAGGTGTAGTTTGCTGCATCAGGAGTGATGCTAATAGCCAACTGTGGCCACATCGACGAATCCGTCGCAGCCAAAGTAATGAACGCTTATTTGCTGCCGTGACCGATTTACCCTCAGTCACGGCTTTGTTCTCATTCGGTGAAGGTTTGTAGACAGCAGAACGTGTCTACATCACGAAACTTCCTCCACCCCGCCGGTAGAGGCGGGGAGAGGATTATCCGCTGCTGTCGTCTTGCTCGACATCGCTATCGGCAAAGCATTAATTTGCGGGGAGGCGGGCCCTAATATAAAAGTTTTATAATTACAAACTATTTTTGTGTCCTCACTGCACTTTTCAAAACTATAATTAAACATAATATTAATAAACAAAAAAAGTCTTAAGAAAATTTAAAATTACGTAAACTGTAGGGTCCTATTAACGAAAAATAGTCACAATAACTTAAAAACTATTGTTCAGAAAAATCTGAAATTTGAAACACAGAAGGATAGGTAGGTGGTCTATCCATAACACAAAAATAAAGGGGTCATCGCGACAGATCGAGGTGCCGCACGCGATTGAAGTTACAACTCCGCACAATTATTGTTTTGAAAACTGTTTTCACCAAAATGGGTTTAAAGCGTAATAAATTGTTAATAAAAACTACACCATCACATTGTTCACACTTTTCTGCGTCTTTTAATATATAATACGTCTGTTTTCACTAAACATTACCCACTTTCGTGATTTTTAAACACGGAGCGCTTCAGTAACGCTGCGTACACGGTGCAAACGCAGGCATGAGACTAGAGGTTAGGTTAGAGTTAGGTTAGGTTGGAGTTGGAGTTAGGTTAGGTTAGGTTAGGTTAGGTTAGGTTGGAGTTGGGTTAGGTTAGGTTAGGTTGGGATTGGGATTGGGATTGGGATTGGGTTAGGTTAGGTTAAGGTTAGGTTGGAGTTGGGTTAGGTTGGGTTAGGTTAGGTTGGAGTTGGGTTAGGTTAGGTTAGGTTGGAGTTGGAGTTAGGTTAGGTTAGGTTAGGTTAGGTTAGGTTAGGTTAGGTTAGGTTAGGTTAGGTTAGGTTAGGTTGGGATTTAGGTTAGGTTAGGTTAGGTTAGAGTTGAGTTGGAGTTAGGTTAGGTTAAGGTTAGGTTAGGTTAGGTTAGAGTTAGGTTAGGTTAGAGTTGGGTTAGGTTAGGTTAGGTTAGGTTAGGTTAGGTTAGGTTAGGTTAGGTTAGGTTAGGTTTTTTTTTTTTTTTTTTCTTAATCTTATGTTTAATCATATTGGAACAATTTTAATTCTAATTGGATAATATGTTTATATGTGGTATTAACTATTTGTTTCGCTTGTTTGGGGAGTATGTTTCCTGGCAGAACGCTATTTGATACGTTTCTGCCTAGGTTACATATCCCCATATATTCCACCGAGTTTTTTACTTTCCCCGATGGCCGTTATTGACTAGTTTAACGTGTATAATAAAAGTTGGCTTTACAGTATTTATATAAAATAATATCTTAACTATTGATTCTTTGAGACGTAGGGTGTACAACTGCTAATGGATACAGGTTGTACTACCTAGTCTCATACCCTTAAACCATACAGAAGTACTGTACAGTTAAGAATTATTGTTGAAAAGCAAATGTATGTATAAGTTTGTCCCGAATATAGAAAATAATGTATCGCTAAACTAGAGGAATGACTTCTATTGAAGCCGCATTTCCCGGAGGCTAGAGTCTCGAAACGCTCGACTAAATGTTCTTATTACTAGCACAGAAAGTTTCCTATCTTAAATATTAATAACATTTACAAATATTAAATCAGATGCTTTAACCTATTCTTACACTATAATTTTACAAAGAATATATAAAGTAAAAGTAAAAATGCATACACGCAACGAATATTATAATACAATATTCCTATACAAAAATTAAACGCACACATGCAAGTGCTTCACAGTGGCTAAAAATAGACCCGGCGTGACAAGGCCGCTTTCTCCGCCGCCGGCGCTCGAGGCGCGGCGCGAGAGGCGCAGTGCTCTGTCGGTTGTAGAACAAAGAAATTTAAGCATGAATAAAATAGAGACCGTGCTGTGGTCACTACCACGCCGATGCTCGCTATTTGTTACAATGAATTTCGCAGCTAGGGAGTGAGCGGCGGTGCACGGTGCCATATACTTAATACTATTTGTAGATGTACGGCTAAAGAACAATTGGTATGTATACAGATATCCGTTGTTAATTGCTAAAAGCTAGAATTATCTTTAGAATTAGAACGAGCAGAAATACAAAATAATTAACACTTAAATTTATATATAAACAAGAACAATCATTTTATATATAGGTATCTATTCTATATTAACGCTAATTTCTTAAAAGCTAGATTATTAAGTTTGAAAAAGACTACAAAGATAATAACTGCGTTAATTTAAACAATTAAGCCATTGTCGCCGCATCTAAAATAGACACCGCTTGAGGCCCCGGTCCCTTCGCGGAATGCGCGGGAGCAGGGCCAGGTACGGGGAGTGCAGCGCGCTATCGGTTGTGGGAAGATTTAAAATAATTTGTAGAAGCGAAGAACAATTTAAACCATGCCGCAGTCACACCCGAGAGCAGCGATGCTCGCAGTTAAATACGGACATCGTTCGCAGCCAGAATGTCAGTGGCATGTATATATCTTAAACATTAGTTGAAAAGCATAATTAAAGGTATTTACAAAGCTGGCCTACTACAATTTAATAAATGATAAATAGAAAAAGAGAATAAACATAAATACATGACGACATTATATAATGCAAAAAGAACAATTATTTATTTATATACAGTACCTATTCTAAATAAGTGTTAATTACTTAAAGCTAGAGCTATCTTAGAATTTTGTAAAGAAATGACAAAAAGAAATAAAAACTACGAAACATTAACAATCGAACTGCGTCGCCGCATCTAACAAAAAAAAAAAAAAAAGACATCGCTTGAGGCCCCGATCCCTTCGCGGCGGGCGAGGGGAGCGAGGCGAGGCGGGGGCGACGCAGCGCGCCAGATCTGTTGTGAGTAAGAATGTAAACAAATTAAGACAGAGCGATTAAAGTTTAAACTGTGCGGTGAAGCCGATCCGCATGCTCAGCGGTGCTCGCAGACAGATACGATGCACCGTTCGCAACCCGGGAAGGGCGGCAGCACGTATGGCACAAATTTGTAGTATTTAAGGTATTTCCGAAGCTGGTCAACTATAATTTAATGAATGATAAAATAGCGTGATCGTGAAAATAAATATAAATATATGATAACATTATATACTGCGAAAGAGCAATAATGGTATTTTTGTATACAAGTATTTGTACTATTTTAGTAGTAAATTCTTAAAGCTACACTTATCTTAGAGTTTTGAAAAATAATTACAAAAAGAAAGAAATTATTACTACGATAACATAAACAATTGAACCGCGTCGCCATAATCTAAAATAGACACCGCTTGAGGCCCCGGTCCCTTCGCGGAATGCGCGGGGAGCGGGGCAGAACGAACATTTTTAACCTGATCGGTTGTGCAATTGAAAATGTAAACAATTAAATATTTAAACGGTGCCGTGGCCGCTCCCGCATGCTCAGCGGTGCTAGCCGTTAGATACGGTGCACCGTTCGCAACCCGGAAGGGCGGCGGCACGTGCATGACACAAGAATTAACAGTTAATCTGTGAGGCAATTTAATGATTGGTGAATGATATGACTACGTAAACTTATAAAAGCGTATATGACAGTATATTAAAATGGTAATAAATTTAGATTTAAAGAAATAGAAAAACAGCTCCAATCGTCGCTGACCGTGAGAGAGAGGAGCTACGCTCCGTAGTCTACTCTGTTGTCGACTCTCTCTCTCATGGCTCGCAGGCGTGGGCAGAACATTGAGTTCGCGGTGTGTTTAATGTCATTTTTTGTTTTGAACTTTTCATTATGCGCAACACAATTGACACATTTCGCTGTATTTGGAGTGTCTTTACTTGGGCACTCAGCGACTTGATGGTCGGTGCTAGCACAATGGGAGCAAGGGCTCACGGCCGCTGTACAGTGGGAACGCATATGCCCGAATTGCAGGCATTTATGGCACTGGAGGAATGGAGAGAAGCTGGCAACGTGGATCTTCTGATGGTCTACGGCAATCCTTGCCATATCCACCATTTTCCTGTACACCTTCGGTTCCGCTAACAGAACTGCGTTGTATAAATTCTGGTTTTTATTATTGCGCTTGAATCGTAATTTTAAATTTTCAGGTTCGCTGCCGATTATCTCGCCGAGTTCAGTGTTTTGTACCTTGATTATAGCGACGAGTTCTTCCCGCAGTGTCTTTTGAGATGCCTTTCATTATTATCATGGGCCTAAGTCTGCGGACAGGTTCAGCCTTGATCTCTGAACGCTCTTTTAACCGCTGTAAGGTGTCGTCCCTCTGGGTCGTGGTATCAAATTCAATACGCAGTTTGTTATTTGACACGAAAGCGAATCCGTGCCGGTGCGTATGAGGATTCGCGGTACGTAATATACTTTTCTTAAAGGCATATCACCTCTTGCCTGGTTTTAGTCTCTGCCACCGTGCTAACAATGATAGCTGGCTTGGTCGCAGGTGGTGGAGAAGGCATTAACCGAAACAATGGCGCCACCGCCCTGAGTCGCTGGAGTGCGGCCGGTCATTGCTGCCTGAGCGTACGACGTGGTCCGTGTCTGCTGGAGCTGCGCTGAAATCTGCCCTTTAAATTTGGCCATCTCATCGCGTACACAGGCCACGATGTCAGCCTTTAAGTCGCTGTCAATTGGTGTGAGCGCGGGTGGTTTCTGCATCAGGAGTGATGCTAGCCAACTTGTGTCCGCATCGACGAATCTCCGTCGCGGCCAAAGTAATGAGCCGCTTGTTGGCTGCCGTGACCGATTTACCCTCAGTCACGGCTTTGTTTATGCATTCGGTGAGTTAGTAGACAACGCTTAAAAACGTGTCTACATCGCTGACTTCCTCCACCCCCGCCGGCAGGGCGGGGGAGAGGTTATCCGCTGCTGTCGTCTTACTCGACATCGCGAGCGATTACAAACATTAATTTGCGGGGGAAAGCGGCCCCTAATGTACAAAGTTTTATGCTACAATCTATTTTTAATGTCCACACTGCACTTTAAAACTAGAATTAAACACTAATATTAATAAACAAAAAAGTCTTAAAAAGATTTAAAATTACGTAAACTGTAGGGTCCTATTAACGAAAAAATAGTCTGTAACTTAAAAACTATTGTTCAGAAAAATCTGAAATTTGACACACAGAAGGATAGGTAGGTGGTCTATTTAAAACACAAAAAATATAGGGGGGTCATCGCGACAGATGGAGTGCCGCACGCGATTGAAGTTGATAACTCCGCACAATTATTGTTTTTAAAACTGTTTTTGACCCAAAATGGGTTTAAAAATAAATAAATTGTTAATAAAGACTACACCATCACATTGTTCACACTTTTCTGCGTCTTTTGATGTATAAAACGTCTGTTTTCACTAAACTTTACCCACTTTCGTGATTTTTTAAACACGGAGCACTACAGTAACGTCTCAACGGGCATCTGTCGCGTGTCGGTCCCGATCTCGCCGAAAACCAGTTCGGTTTCCGACGGGAGCGTTCCACCATCGACGCGGTTCTGCGCGTCGCTCTATTATCGGGAGCAGGCTGTCCCGGGCGGCGTGGCGTTGGCGATAAACATTGATATCGTCAACGCCTTTAATTCCCCTACCCTGGGACGCGCGATAAAGGGGACTTTTACGCATGGTGTTCCCCCTACCTGCAAGGCGTGATCGCGGACTACTTGCGCGGTAATTTTATCTTGTACATGGACCGAGACGGTACGAGGATCCGGAGGGAGATCCAGTGTGGGGTTCCACAGGGGTCGGTTTTGGGCCCGTTACTGTGGAATCTCGCCTACGACTCTGTTCTGCAGTCAGGCTCCCCGCTGGCGTATATGTCGTCTGTTACGCTGACGTACGTTAGTGGTCGCCAGCGGACTCCTTCGAAAGGACCAAGGAGCTCGCCGAGCTTGGGGCGGAAATCGTCGTCGCCAAAGTCCACGAGTTGGGACTGGAGGTAGCGCCTCACAAGACCGAGCGCTATGGTTCCACAAACTGCCGCCGGAGCGAGAACCACCCGACTCGTGCGTCCAGTAGGTGAGTCACAAGTCAGAGTGGGGCGGTACATGAAGTACCTGAAATCCTCTGGACAGTCACTAAGAGCTGGCACTTCGAGCGCCTGGTCCCCGGATCGAGAGGGTAGCGGGTGCTATGCAGACTGCTGCCCAATCTCGGGGACCGGTAAGGAAGTTCGCCGCCTCTGAGTTATTTTGATCCGTAGCCCTCTATGGGGCGCCCGTATGGGCGAAGGCTGGCCATCCGACGCTGTAGGACTAAGATCTACAGCGTCCAGCGTAGGATAGCCATACAGGTCGTACGAGGATACCGGACGGTATCGTTCGAGGCGGCGACAATCCTGGCTTGCTTTCCACCTCTGGATATTCTGGCGGACATGGACGCGAGGGTGTATCACCAGTTCGCGTCCTACGCCAGAGCAGTGATGGCGAGCCAGAAGAAGGCGCTCGAGGCGGTAAAACGGCAGGAACGACGTATCGCATTCGCGATGTGGCGCGCAAGGCTCCGCGCGAGGTGAATGCGCGCAAACGCGTCGTCGGAGCATTCCTGCCGGTCTTCGAAGCCTGGATGCAGCGACGAGGAGGAAGACTCACCTACAGACTTACGCAGGTGATCACCGGGCACGGTTGCTTCGGTGATTACCTGTGGAATCAGTCGCAGGCGACGGCGAATTGCTTCCACTGTGGCGGCAACGACCAAGACTCCGCATCGCACACGCTCGCCGCTTGCCCGGCGTGGGAAGCCGAAGCGGCGGGTCTTGATGAAGTCACAGCTCAGACGGAACCTGTCCCTGCCAGTAGTCGTGTCGGCGATGCTGCGCGGGGAATCGGCGTGGAGGGCCGTAGCCTCCTTCTGCGAGACCGTAATGGTCCGAGGCTGCCGAGCAGGACAGAGAGGACCGATCCTGCTCGGAGACAGGGCCGACGCGGCGCTCGCGCGCCACGTCACAGCCCTCTATCGGTGATCCCCTACCGTAAACGGGGCCTACGGGTCGCTGACGATCAGGTGGGGGCTCCGACCATCGAAGTATGGAGCGGCCAGGGAGGACGACGGCACGACGTGGTACCGTGTCGTCGTGATAGTTCGTGAGGTTCTGGGGTGCGATCTTCACGCACGCCCAGGACGAGCTATCCCAGCGAAGCGCAGGGGGGTTGCGGTTGCGTTCTAATGGAATCCCGCGACCCCGCGAGCGTTGGTGGCGACCACCGTGGGGTTTTAGTCGGTGCGAGTCCGACATAACCCGCCCTTGCCCCGCGAGATGGTATCGCGTAGGCATTCCCACGCTAAAAAAAAGGTTCCCCCGACAGCCCTTTGGCTCGGGCATAAGAATAGGGCTAAAATTATCCCCTGCCTGTCGTACAAGGCGACTAAAGGGATTGCGGGTTCATGGGCGCTCAGGGTGGGGGCTCTGATCGCCCAGGTAAGCGAACCCGGGAAGGACGGCAACCCGAAGTGGTCAGGGTTGCCGTAGCACGGCGAGGGTGCGCGGGGGCGCGACCTCCCCTGAGACGAGCTTAGGCACTGTGCTGAGGGGCACCGGTGCGTTCCGTAGGAGATCCGGAGCCCCTCCCAATGCGCTGAGGATGACCACCGGGGGTTTTAGTGGATAAGAGTCCCACATAACCCTGTCTCACCCCGGAGGCAGGGTATCTTTGAAGATTTCCCCGATAACAAAAAAAAAGGTTCCCCGAAGGGTTCCGCTTTGTCGTAGCGGGGGCTTAGTAACCGTGGTGTGGATTTAACCACGGTGAAGCTAGAAGGAACCCAAATGGCCGGCCTAAGGCGCTCTAAGGCCGGCCCGAGGAACCGCTCCGGGCGGGCTGAAGCTAAGGCCCGCCCTGGATGCGTGTCGGTGGGCTGCGGGGTGCGGATGGACGGAGTGAGGCCGTCTTACGCACCATCCGCAACCAGGCAGAAGTCGGGGAATGGGGTGGCGGTGCGGGGACTGTTAGCAGCGGTACGCATCGTCGCCCCCACCCTCCGCATCCGAGACGGAGTCGCGGAGGGAGGGTAGTGTATCTCCCTATCCTCCGCGACTCAAGCGGGAATCGCACCGCTGATGCGGCCGTGGTGGGGCCGCGGGTTCAGTGGAGTGTCAGTTGATCCTGCGCTCTCCTGTCCTCCACGGCCGAACATTGGTTGGCGGCGGAGCTAACACCAGATCCGCCGCAGGGGGCTGGGACTTTCCTGGCTCCCATGGCCTCTGGGGGCGGACTCGGGGAGTCGTTTTCTGAAGGAGGCCGAGATGGAAGGCGCGTCCGTGTTCCGGCGCGCCTTGCAGGGTGGAGAGGGGGATGTCCTCCCCGAAGGAGAACCGGCTTGCCGGCATAGCGCAAACGAGGTCGCGGAGGTGTGCGAAAGCGTTCCCGTAACCCCGCCATACGCGACGAAGGTGGAACACCATGGGGTTTTAGTCGGTGCGAGGCCGACATAACCCTGCTTGCTTACCGAAGTGATGGTATGCGTAGGCATTTCCCCATGTAAAAGTTAGGTTAGGTTAGGTTTTGAGGCCCTCATTTCTGGGGCCCTTGCGTATATTACCCTGACATGGTAACTCAGGGACTTTTTGTTCTTTTCTAACATTATTCCTTACACTATTTTTTTTTTTTTTTATTCGAGTCTTATCTCTGTATACATCTTATTCTATTCTTATATATATTTCTTCTTTGTCAATCTTAATATATATATAGTTCTAAATTTAGTTACTATGTAGTATATATAACTAAATATTTACACACATACCACATACTCATACATTCATTTTGTTTTATTTTGTCGTATAGCTTTCATCGCCACACGCTTGCAGTGCAGAAAAATCCTGTTGACATCCGTGCTACTAACAAAGGCTGGCAGGTTATAGAGTGCTACTTTTAAGCCTGTCCGATTCTCTACATCGAGCCTTTCTCCTGCGTTGACGGGACCTCCGTAATAAGGTGCAGGATGTCTTGTTTGATGGTGTCGTCACAGACACACGACGGGCTCTCTTTACACCTGGAAGCGGTTCAAGTATTCGGAGAAACCGCCGTGGCCCGTGAACACCTGCACAGACAGAGCGTCCATCTCCAGGTTTTAATTGTGCTGAAGGCTTCTGACGCGTCAGGAAGAAGGCTTTGGTGACGGAAGCCGTATTACCCTCTCGATATCTCCTGTTCCATTCATCAACCGACTCCAAACGGATTTGTCGCTTGACGAACGAGAGATTGGGGCATCGATCGTAGTCAGGGTCCTCTTGGTCGGCCTCCTTTGCAAGTTCGTCCGCCCTCGTTCCCCTCAAACCTGCGTGGGCTTTCACCCGTATTGAGGGAGATGTTCTTCCCACGTCCCCACCAATGTACAGATGTTTCGTCGTGCTTTCACCGCGAGGATACGCAGAGAATCCAGGTTAATAACCGTTTGGAGGGGCGGACCTGGAGTCGCAATAGACCCTGAAGTTCCGTGCAGAGTGCCGTAGTGCCCACTCGGTGGCTTCACTGATTGCCAGCAATTCTGCCTGGTAGACGGTGCAGTAATCACCCAGCAGGTTGCAGGTACTCTTCTCGGCCGCGCCTATCCAAATGGATAGTGCCGCTCCGACTTTCCCCTCGATTTTACTACCGTCGGTGTAAATTCCGGACGGTAGCCTCGTCTTGCGTAGGCAAATCCACACCGTCCCCATGCAGGTGAAGTCCAGCTCCAGCCTTTCGGCGGGATGTGGCATCTCGGCGTAGGGAGTCCTAGTCTCCATCTCCTGTCTACCACTCGCCGCGATATGCCTCTCTTTGCGCCCGAAGTAAGAGAACGCTTCGATCCTTATATCCGGGAAGCAATCCGGCCTAGCAACGGGCTGAATGCAGAGAGACGGTCCTATACGATTTAACAATCTTCTGGACAAACCCTCTCTGCAGGTCCAGCTGCTTTCTGGCGAACCTTTTTAGTGTCGCCGACGCCCATGCGCCCGCAGCGTACATGATCGTCGGCTCCACCACCGCCGTATAAATGGTTCTAACCACCTCGAGGTTCAATCATTGGACCTTAGCGGCTCTCGACAGTTGGACGTACAGACTCTGCGCCTTCCGACACACATTTGCAATGTGCGCGTTGAACGTGAGTCCGTCGTCCGCCTGTGAACCGAGTATCTTGATACTCTTGGAGAGCTCGATCCTCCACCGCCCATGGTCAGGAGTGGTGGTCAAACTTCAGCTTCCTCGTCACTACCATAGCGCGGGTTTTGTGTGCTGCGAAGTTTAGCTTATTCTTGACCCCCACCCCGAACATAATCAGTACCGGTTCGGCTCTCCGTTGCACTTCTAGTGCATTGTCCCCGAGATAATCAAAACCACGTCATCAGCAAAGGCCTGACGGTATACCCCCTCCGCCCCAATTCTTCCAGAAGAGGATTAAGCAGCAGGTTCCACAGCGTAGGACCCCAATGGATCCTTGCGCACCCCTTTGTCGTACGCTTGACCCATTCCGCACCGGCGAACCCGACGCGCACTGATCGATCGCTAAGATGGCTGTCAATTAGGCGCCTCAGGTCCATCGGGCATCGGTCTCCGCCAGTCTGGAGTCTGATCGCGGGCCACACCGCGATATCGAATGCCCCTCTATGTCAGCGACACTAAAACGATGAGCTTTTCTCACGAAGCCGATCATTTAGGTGTCCCATCATGGCACAGAGAAGTCTTCGGTACTACGTTGCGGCATGAAGCCGTACTGGCTGTCACTGATCTGGGGCACTATGTGCCACCTGGTCTCTGGACAGCCATCTTTTCGCAGATCTTACCCAGTACCGGCAAAGAGACCTATGGGTCTGTAGGACTTGAGGTCCTTGTATGTGTCCTTTCAGCTTCCGTATGACTACTACAGCTTCCTTTTACGGGAAGTAAGACGAAAGACAGGCACTTGTTCATAAGTGCGAGGAACAGGTCAGGGTCAGTGTGATTGCCGTACAGCAGATGTCGGAGGTAAGGCCGTCAATTCAGAGCGCCTTTTGGATTGAACGACGACGCGGCCCACAGCAGTTCGCTCTTGGTGAATGGTGGGTTGCATGAGTCATCACGCAGCCCCTCATTTATTGTATCTGCAATTTCTCTTACTTGCTTGTGTTCCACGTCGTCGTTGGCGGGATTATCCTCTGGATAGAACAGTATCCGCCAGCAATTTGGCCGACTCCTGCCCTCCCAGTACTACTCCATTTCGTACCAGAGGAACGTCCTCTTGTCTCACCGCTGTACGTCTAATCACCCGGTATATACCGTCCCACATCGACTCCTATCTTGCTGGCCGCAGAAGGCCTTCCAGCTGGCAGTTTGCGCTTTCTTTGCGCTTCAAAATAAATTTTTCCTTGGCCTCAAGGTACTGCTCGACCGCCCACTCTCGGCGGATCGGTGCAGCGCAAGGAGATTCTGCGCTTTCCGCAGGACCTCTTTTGAGGTTAGTGAGTTCCACCGTCCACCAGGGCAATCCTATAAATTTCTTACTGCTGACTTTTTAAGTGTTTTTCACACGTTTCCTGTATGGTGCTTGTTAGTTTTGTTATTATTTGTTCCAAATCTTCTGTATTTTTAATTTCTTCTATTTTGGTTATATTTATTTCGTTGTTTTGCCAAAGTGGGCGAGTCCCTTGGAGACTCGCTCCGATTCTTTTCTGGTATTGTATTTTCTTGTCGTGTTCTTTAATTCCATGGTTCTATTGTTGTGTATATTAATTTCATAGGATGGCCTGATGGTCGGAGTTTGTCCTCCATGCAGGCGCCAGCCATCGATCCACCCTAGAAGGGTCGCCGAGCAAGCTGTCACGTCCACATGGCTGGTAAATCTTCTGCCGCCCTGATGAATTATCGAAGTGGGTTCAGTTCCCCTGATGATAGGTGGAGCGCCAAGCTCGTCGAGCATTAAAGCCACTCTGTTCCTCTCTTATCCGTCTTTCGACTTCACCCCACCAAGTGTTCCATGCGTTTACATCCCACCCAATAACACGTCTGGTGCCCATACCTACTACCGCGGCCGTTATATCGTTAAGATAGGGGGCGATAGGCTTATCACCCTCAGGTATACGGAGACTACCCCGATCTCCCAGGCCCCAATCCTCAACTTGGCAGCTGCGATATTCTCCAGTTGTGGGTCAGGACAGGATCTGGATCATCCATCGAACACTACAATATGGCGGCTTGATAACCCGCTCGAGTTAGGACTCCTCGCGCATTGCCTCCATGCTCCTCGATATTGTTTCATCTCCCTATCACTCGATAAAGGCTCTTGCACCATTGCCAAGTCAACTTACGTGCGTGCCTCGATCATAGCTCTGTATCTGATTTCGCTCCTCTGCATGTTGACTTGGATGGCCATATTAAGTGGCCACGATCGCTGTGTACAGTAAGGACGCCCTTAGCAGTAGGCTATGGTGGACCTCGCTAGTATCTCCCATTTCCTTCTGACAGGGCAGTCAGACTGGATACGTGTAGTTTCTCTGTCCAGTCCTGCCTTCGAGCAGTTACAGCACGATGGTATCTCTCCGAGCATTTCGAGGTGCACTCTGCTCTGAAGGTGTGGACCTCCGCAGTGACTGCACACATCTGTCATCCGTGCATACCCGCTTGCTGTGTGTCCATACCCAGGCATCGTGAGCACTGTATGAGCGGTGATTGATCCTCCTCTTACTCTCTGGAGATCTCATGTACAATGCCCACTTGAGGTAAGACTGGTCCATATCGGCGGAGAAACCCTCAAGACTACGTGCGATGTGAGCGGATTCACAGATCCTCTTCCTGTATTTGACTTCCATCCTGTCATTGTCTTTTCCTATATCTTTCAAGAGATGCCTGTTTTGCACCTTTAACGCTCTTATAATTTCCTCATCACTGTTGTATTGCATCGTCACGTAATATGATTAATGGATCTTTATTTTTGGTTTCCTCGACTTTTTAAGCTTGTTCCTGCCTTTTTGTATTTTTTCTTTATTTTCTTAATTTCGTCTTGAGCATTGCAGCCCAATATTACTTTTCTATCTCTTGCTTTCCTAATTTTGTCTATCTTTAATCCCTCTTCTTTGGCATTAACCACCTTTCTTATTTTATCCATCACTTGGTCTCCGTTTCCTTTTCATCGTTGGAGGTGATCACCACAGAGTGTACTGCCGTATTCTCTGGAAGTGATCTCGTCTGCAATGGTTTAATGCCACTTGCGTACGATCTTTTTTTCTTCCTAATTTTCTTGTCTTTTTAACTCTTCCGTTAGTTTTCCATTTCCTTTTGTTTCTTCTAGAAACTTTCCGTGTTCCTCCTTTCTTAAAATGTGTGCTTCTACTTCTTCTTTTCTTGTCTCGTGTCCCTGTTCGGTTCTATCGCCTTCTTCTCCTTATCTATTATCTCTGTCCTGGCCTCTATCTTTCTCTGCCTCCTTGACCAGCTGATAGAGCCTCTCTATAGCCTGGTGACTTCCATTTTTATTAATGTCCTCAGGTTTCACAGAGTTGTTCAAGTTCAGCTTGGCCTTATGGAGGCAATTCCATTCTCTGTTAAACGGTCCGCATACTTAGTCGTCTGTGTTTTCTCTGTGCCCTCCGCTGATAGTTTGCGGGTCTTTGCTTCCTGGGAAGGTGCTATCCTCTGTTTCTGGCGAACCGTCAATATGCTAGATTTCCTGAGAGTTTAGGTTCGTCCAGAGAAACATCACTAAGTGCGGGCTGTAAGCCGATCGTCTGGTGTCGGAGGAGCAGTACCTGTGCTGCCCTTCGCTACCAGAGACCACAGGAGTGCTGATCGTGGAACAACATCCACCTCTAGGGTGTTTGACATTTTGTCTGTGTCTTCGTTCGCGCATCCAGGAGTGTTGCATTCGGAAGGTCCTCACGTACGGTTTTGTTTGTCTTTTCGTTAATTATTGCGTATTCCGATCATTTTTAAGTCCTTATAACTGTTGCCAAATCCGAAGTTTTGTCCGGGTGGATGTTGATGCCGTCTAATTAGAGCTGGGGTGATGGTCTATCAGCACAAGTAAAGAAAAACACCCGCACAGCACCGGATGAAATCCGAACATAACCTGTTTTCGTTTAAAAGTCTTTCAGTAAAGTAAAATGCTTACCTTTCAGGAAAAATCCACGATTCTTGGCTGAAAGGCGGCGTCACCAGACTCTTCAAAGAACGCTACACTGTTCAGCGTAACTTTCCGCGTCTTTGATATATATTTTGCTATATTTTGAACACTTTGACTATTTTATTAGATTTTTTAGAACACGGAGCGCCTCGAAACGATGCGCACGGGTCGGATGTCGGCACGCGACTGGATTGGTTAGAGTTAGGTTAGGTTAGGTTCGAGCGGCGGGTCTTGGTCGGCCACATCGGACGGAACCTGTCCTGCCAGCAGTCGTGTCGGCGATGCTGCGGGAATCGGCGTGGAGGGGCCATGCCTCCTTCTGCCCAGGGACGTAATGGTCGAAAGGAGGCTGCCGGGCAGGATAGAGAGGACCGATCCTGCTCGAAGACAGGGCCGACGCGGCGCTCGCGCGCCTCGTCACAGCCCTCCCGATCCCCTACCGCAAACGGGGCCCTACGGGTCGCTGACGATCAGGTAGAGGGCTCCGACCGTCAATAATAGCGACGAGAGGACGACGGCGACGTGGTACCGTGTCGTCGTGATAGTTCCGCGAGGTTCTGGGGTGCGATCTTCTCGCACGCCCCCGGGACAGGCTATCCCAGCGAAGCGCAGGGGTGCGGTTGCGTTCCTTACGGAGATCCGCGACCCCTCGCGAGCGTTAGTGGCGACCACCATGGGGTTTTAGTCGGTGCGAGTCCGACATAACCCATCGCCGCCCCGCAAAGTATTAGGTATCACGTAGGCATTTCCCCGTAAAAGAGTTAGGTTAGGTTGGGGTGCCACGTCAAGCTCATCGAGTGCCTGGTCGTTGAATTTCCTTTGATACTATTGTATCCGGGGAAAGGCAACGCCGGGACAATAACACCAGACTTTCGGTGATGATACGTTGTTGCCAGTGGCGGAAATGTTCTGACAGGGGATAGCTGCTCTGCGTGTCCACTCTGATAAGCGGAGGGCACTGCGGAGTGGCAGGGGGTTGGGCTATATACGATTTCCAAATCCGGAGGAAAAGGCAACCGAACGATAATGCGCATTGGGTACTGGTGACGATACGTCGTCCTCAGTGCCCAATGTGCCAGATGAAAGTTACGTTTACTCCTTGATCCTAAGTATCCGGGGAAAGGCAACAAAATGAATGTGCATTATTGGGAACTGGTGGCGATACGTCGTTGGCGAACACAATGCTCTGAGTGTGAGAACGGGCTCGGTGTGCGTTTTACTGCCACCGGGCACTCAACAAATCGGCGTTAATGGGAGGAGTTGCATTTCTCCTTGATTTCTACGAATCGGGGAAAGGCAGCAAATGATGGTAGGTATTGGGAACTGGCGACGATATATCGTTCCGGTGCCTAATGCTCATAATTAAAGGAGGACGGGCTCGGTGTGCGTTTTACTGCCGCCGGGTACTCAGCAAATCGAGATTGTGGGAGGTTACATTTCTCCTTGATTTCTGTATCGGGGAAAGGCAGCAAAATAAAGAGTTGCTCATTGGGAACTGGTGACGATACGTCGTCCTGGTACCCAATATTGCGAGTATGATTTCCCCTTGATTTCTGTATCCGGGGAAAGGCAACAAAATTGTGCATTGGGAACTGGTGGCGATACGTCGCTCAGTGCCCAATGCGCGAGTGAAGGTGCATTTCTCCTTGATCAAAGTATCGGGGAAAGGCAACAAAATGAGGGTGCGCATTAGGGAACTGGTGGCAGCGTCGTCGTTGTCAGTGCCTAATGCGCGGGTGAAGGGCCATTCTCTTTGATCCAAAATATCCGGGAAAGGCAACAAATGATGGTGGGTATTGGAACTGGTGACGATATATCGTTTCCGGTACCTATGCCTCATAAAATGGAAAGAGACAACTCAGTAATACCTCACACTGCCGCCGGGCATTCAACCGTCCAAAACTGGGAGTTACGTCGGCTTTCCAGCGCGCCGTAACCCGCTGTACTCTTCAGGACCCCAGCGTTGACGATTATGGGGTACGTCGAAGTGCAGCAGGCAGGGCTTGCCTTAATTGGCCGGCCGCGAGAAGGATCACTCTATAAAACCAGACAGCGAAGTCTTAAAACCTGTAGATTTGCCAGGCGACCCCGGTATGCCTTGTCTCTGGAATAGGCGTCACCCGGAGACCGACATTTTATTTCGTCTAACTCGTGGGAATTAATATGGATGAATTCAAAACCTAGAGAAGGAGACTTATGAAAAGCGCTAAGTCTGTAATAACTGATCGAAGGTCCCTCAACATCAAGGGACCAGAGCCAGAGGTAGAGCAGCATCTGCGGGACCAGTAATCCCGGCACGGGACAGGCGTGGACGCTTGCGCGCCCGTACGCCTGAGTTTGGGCGCTGAGTGACGGCGGTCAGTTACCTCACTCAGATCCGCAACATCGGAGGGTATCGCAAGGACAAGCAGGAAGGAGCGAGCCAAGCCTGCGACTGTCGTGGCCGACAAATTCAGGCAGTCACTTGATCTCCAGGCACGGACACGGAAGTGGTCTCTGGCGAGGAGGATGGCATCTGGGATCGACGGTGGCCCAGGGGAAACGTGACGAGGAGCTAAGAGCTGGCCTTCAAAACCCCGCAGATCTGGAGCGGGGAGATGGAGATAAAATCTACCACGGACCTGGATGCCTTCATCGTCCGTCCTTGCTGTGATGGACAAAGGTTGCCGACAAATCAGGCAATCTAAAAGGGCTCATTTGTCCACAGCCTACGAATGCTTGACCGATTTGTGGATGCGGCCACGTCGGAACTGGCACGGAGGTGGCCCAGCCCCCAGCGTCGAGAGCTCGAGCAGGAGAGCAGCCGAGCTTCGCTCGCAATTGGCCGAGCTCTCGACGAAAGTGGGGAGCTTTCGGAGGAGCTCGGCGCTCTCCTGGATAAGAGAACCTCAGGCAGCCGTACTCCTCCTCAGCAGGCCCCTAGCTCCGAATACAAAAAGCGCAGACAGACGCGGGCGCTTGGGAGCGCTCGTAGAGGCAAGATTGGCGGCCTTCGAGGCAAAGATCTTTCCGGAGAGAGGGAGCAGCGGCCTCCTTAAGTGCGGCGGGAAACCTTCCATGGTGTGGGTGAAATCGCTGCCACTAAATCCACCCAGCCGGTGCAGGGCACCGTCGCACTCGCGGAAGTCGACGAAGAAGGAAGAAGCCCTCCCACCTCCAGTGGCCGAGTTGCCTCCAGTGGCGACTCCGGCGGCAGCCACTGGCCGGTGACAAGTGCCCGCAAGAAGCGTCATGGGCTGGAAGTAGCAAAAGGCAAAAAGCCCAGAATTTGCAGCCAGCGGCGCGTGTTTCCGCAGGCAAAGCCTAAGGTCCTAAGGCCAAACGCATCGATCCTCGGCTGCCGTGACGGTTACGCTGCCGACTGGCTCCACCATTAATTATGCGAAGTAATGGGGGTGGCCAGAGTCGAAGATCAGGCTGGCGGATATCGGCATCGAGACTGTTCGCCAAAAACAGGCTGTGACTGGTGGTCTTCTGTTGGAGATCCAGCGGTCGAGGGAGTCTGCATTCGAGGCGGACGGTCTCGCGGCAAAATGCGTGGAGTCGCTTTCCGAGATGGATGTCGAATTAGCCCGCCCGTTTAGTGGACGACATTCAACGTGAAGAAGGACCTCGACGATGCCGTCGGCCGAGCGAAGTCGCGGCGGCAGTGGCTAAGGCTGGAGGTGTTCCGGGCAAGGACGACGTTAAGGTCGGAAGGTCCCGCGAGAACACCCATGCGTTGAGCGTGCTGGGTAAGGTGCCCCGCGCGGCAGCTGCACAAACTGGTGACCGCCGGAAGCGCGTAATGCGTGGGCGCAGGTCTGCTCGGGTAGAGCTGTTGGGGCAGGCCGTACGCCTTTCCGGTGCACAGAAAAAGGAACACGTGAGCGTGGGTGTCTAACCAGGTCGAACCGGAGTACGCTGCTGCAGCGGTGGAGACCGGGCACAGAGGCTAAGGAGTGCAAACGCTGCACTCAAATGTCCACTGTGCTCGGACCGCGGTGCCCTCAACCATCGTCTGGGTAGAGGTGCGCCCCACCACAGAAGAAGTGGAAGGACAGGAGAGTCCTCCTGCCTCCCACAAGCGCATTAACGGTCCCGGCGGCACCAGCCGCAACCGAACACTAGCTCGGGCATGGAGAATGGCTTAGGGTTGTTCACACCCCTCAAGGTCCTCAGAGTAACCTAAACCACTGCCGCAATGCTCAGCATTTGTTGTCACAGGCTGGCGAGTGGGGGTTGCTCTGGCAGTAGTGGCGGGCTTCGCCGTGCCGGACCGCCTCGCTGGTTCGGTATTGAGCCTGAGTTCCGTGGCGATCTACTGGGGGAGGTGGAGGGTGTCCCACCTGTTCCCTATTAGGGAAGGGTCGGGGCTTCGTTGCAGTGCAATGGGGCACTGACGCGGTGGCTCGCTACGTCTCTCCCGCGGGTCACTCGCCGACTACGAAGCTGTACCTGGACGGGTGGCACTCTGCGTTCGCAGGTGCCTCCACCGTCCTTCGACAATCTGGAACTGCGCCCCACTCCAGGGCGTGGGAATCCCAGCGACAGTCGAAAGGAAGACGGTGATGGAATGGGCGTGGATTGGACCTCCGATTGGCAAATCAGGGGTCCGTAAACGTGCGTGCGGTAGCGAGAAGTCGGTCGTGGATCTTGCATGGGCGGCTCGCTGCGCGATACGCATATTGTCGGGCTGGCAGGTTGCAGAGAGGTGGTCACGTTATCCGACCACCGCCATATTTATTCGATCTTGCAATCCCGCCGCCCCGACGTAACACCAACCGCCGAAGAGCGTTCACGCGACGTTGGTGTCTCGGCAGCTAGACCGAGATTTGCTCGGGGCCGCCGCCAACGTCGCGATATGGCCAGAAAAGCGCCAGAAGGTTCCGTCCGATCCGGTGGAAACGGGCGACTGGTTCGGGTGCGATGACGCGTATTTGTGACGTCGATGCCCCGGACCGGTCGCCTAAGCGCAGAGGCGGTGTACTGGTGGTCGGCAGAGATCGCGGAGCTGCAGGCGATCTGCTTGCGGAGCCGCCGCCAGTACACCAGAGCCCGAAGGCGAAGGCGAAGCTCCGAGTGAGGAGATAGCCAGACTCTGCACGAGGTGTATCGAGGCGTACGGCGTTGCGAGCAGCAATCTGCAACGCCAGGTCTCCGATCCTGGAAGGCTCCTGGAAGGGACTCGACGAGGATCCGTGGGGGCGTCGTACACAGGATGGTGCTAGGCTCGTCCTTGGACGCCCCGGTGACAAGCTTCTCGATCCGGCCCTCTTGGGAAGAGTGATTAGCTCGCTCTTTCCGGAGATCGGTCAAGTCCCTCGGTCTACCCCAATCTTCGTGTCATTGGTGTGACGAAATGGGGGTGACCGCACGGAGCTGGACCGAGCCGTGTGCCCGCTTTGAGAGAGCGAACACCACACCGGGACCCGACAGGTCCCGGCCGGGTCTGGAGGTGTTAGTCACAGCTGCACCACCCTCGAAGAGGAACGGAGGCGAGCAGCTGTTCACCAGCTGCCTCCGTAGCCACCTCGTTCCCTAGGGCTGGAAGGAGGCCCGACTGAAGTCTCTAAGAAGGCAGACAGAGTCACAGATTCTCCCTCTGCGTACCGTCCATATGCCTGTTGGACGAGGCTGGCAAGTTATTCGAGAATTCTTGCCGGCCGTCTCAACAGGCATCTGTCATCCATGGTCGATCTCGCCGAAAACCAGTTCGGTTTCCGACGGGGCGTTCCACCATCGACGCGGTGATGCGCGTCCGCTCCCTGTCGGAGCAGGCTATTGTCCCGGGCGGCGTTGTGATAAATATTGATATCGTCAACGCCTTTGTTCCCGCCCTGGGACGCGATAGGGGGACTTATACACCATGGTGTTCCCCTACCTGCAGGCGTGATCGCGGACTACTTGCGACAGGTACATCTTGTACGTGGACCGAGACGGTACGGATCCGGAGAATCCAGTGTGGGGTTCACAGGGGGTCAGTTTGGGCCCGTTGCTGTGAATCGCCTACGACTCGTTCACCCGCGAGTCTGACTCCCCGCTGGCGTATGTCGTCTGTTACGCTGACGACGTTAGTGGTCGCCAGTGGGGACTCCTTCCGAGAGGGCCGGGAGCTCATGGCGAGCTTGGGGCGGAAATCGTCGTTGCCAAAGTCCACGAGTTGGGACTGGAGGGTGGCGCCTCCTGAACCGAGGCGCTATGGTTCCTGACTGCCGCGGAGCAGGGAACCACCGACTCGTGCGTCCAGTGGAGTGGGTCTGAAGTCAGAGTGGGGCGGTACATGAAGTACCTGGGCCTCACTCTGGACAGTCGCTGGGGCTTCGAAGAGCATTTCGAGCGCCTGGTCCCCCGGATCGAGAGGGTAGCGGGTGCTATGCACAGACTGCTGCCCAATCTCGAGAAGGACCGAGGAGGAGGATTCGCCGCCTCTATGCCGGGGTCGTACGATCCGTAGCCCTGTACAGGGCGCCCGTCTGGGCGAAGGCTGGCCATCCCGACTGCTGTAGGACTAAGATCTCACAGCGTCCAGCGTAGAATAGCCATACGCGGGTCATTCACGAAAGGATACCGGACGGTATCGTTGAGGCAGCGACAATCCTGGCTCGCTTCCCTCTTGATATATACTGGCGGACATGGACGCGAGGTGTATCACGTTCGCGTCCACCACGCGCCAAGAGCGGTGGTTGGCAGGCAGAAGGCGCCGAGGCGGTAAAACGGCTTAGGAACGACGTATCGCATTCGCGACATGGCGCGCAAGGCTCCGCGAAGGCACTATGCGCGCAAACGCGTCGTCAGGCATTCACGGTCTTCAGCCTGGTGCAGCGACGAGAAGACTCACCACAGACCGCAGGTGATCACCGGGCACGGTTGCTTCGGTGATTACCTGTGTAGACCTCGGTCGCAGGCGACGGCAGATTGCTTCCACTGTGGCGGCAACGACCAAGACTCCCGCATCGCACGCTCGCCGCTTGCCCGGCGAAGCCGAGCGGCGGAGTCTTAGTCGAGATGCATCAGACGGAACCTGTACCAGCAGTGATCGTGTCAGCGATGCTGCGCAGAAGTCGGCGATGGAGGCCGTAACCTCCTTCTGCCGAGAGACCCGTAATGAGGTCGAAAGGAGGCTGCCGAGCGAGATAGAGGACCGATCCTGCTCGAAGACGGGGCCGACGCGGCGCTCGCGCGCCTCGTCACGTACCCGGTGATCCCCTACCGTAAACGGGGCCCTACGGGTCGCTGACGATCAGGTGGGGCTCCGACCGTCCAGTATGAAACGACCCGAGGACGACGGCACGACGTGGTACCGTGTCGTCGTGATAGTTCCGCGGGTTCTGGGGTGCGATCTTCACGCGTTGCCCCAGGACCGACTATCCCAGCGAAGCCTGAGGGGTTACGGTTGCGTTCCTAACGGAGATCCCGCGACCCCTCGCGCGAGCGTTAGTGGCGACCACCGTGGGGTTTAGTCAGTGCGTCGCATAACCCGCCCTTGCCCCGCGAGGGAGATCGGGTATGCGTCAAACATTTCCCCACGCTAAAGTTAGGTTAGGTTAGGCGAACAGTTAGGTTCCCCGAAGGGTTCTCGCTTTGTCATGGCAGGGGGCTTGTAACCGTGGCAGTCACCACGGTGAAGCTAGAAGGGCAAATGGCCGGCTAAAGGCTCTGTGGCCGGCCCGGGTGGCCCGCTCGGGAGGCTCATAATGAGCTCCTCGGAAGCGTCGGTGGACTGCTGGGGTGGAAGTGGCAGGCAGGCCGCCTTCCCCGCCTCCAGTAGCCGAGGGTAAGGTCGCGGAGAGAGGAGTGTCGGTGTTGCGTTGCCGCTCCTATCTCCGCGACTCAGGCGGGGAGTCGTACCGCGTGATGCGGCTGTGGTGGGGCCGCGGGGAAGAGAGGAGTGTCGGTGTTCGTTGCCGCTCTCCTGTCCTCCGCGGCCAGGCTGATGATTTGGCGGTAAGACCTATCTGCAGATCGATCCACCGCAGGGGCCAGAACTTTCCTGGCCCCATGGCCTCCTGGGGGCGGACTCGAAGTCCGCTTCCTACAGAAGGAGGCCGAGTTGGAAAGGAGTGCGTGCGTGTTCCGGCGCGCCTTGCAGGAAGAGGTGGAGGGGATGTCCTCCCCGAAGGAGGGGACCGGTAAAATCCCGGTGGAATATATGAGGATATGCAACCTAGGCAGAAACGTATCAAATGGCGTTTCCTGCCAGGCTCTTCCCAAAGTAAACAGAAACAAACAGTTAATCTCACATATAAACATATTAACCAATAAGAATTGTTCAATATGATTAAACATAAGATTAAGAAAAAAAGCCTAACCTAACCTAACTAACCTAACCTAACCTAACCTGGCCTAACCTAGCCTAGCCTAACCTAGCCTAGCCTAGCCACAACCTGGCCTAACCTGGCCTGGCCTGGCCTGGCCTGGCCACAGCCTGGCCTGGCCTGGCCTGGCCTGGCCTGGCCTGGCCTGGCCTGGCCTAGCCTGGCTGGCCTGGCCTGGCCTGGCCTGGCCTGGCCTAGCCTGGCCTGTGCCTGGCCTGGCCTGGCCTGGCCTGGCCTAGCCTGGCCTGGCCTGGCCTGGCCTGACCTGGCCTGGCCTGGCCTGGCCTGGCCTGGCCTGGCCTGGCCTGGCCTGGCCTGGCCTAACCTAGCCTGGCCTGGCTGGCTGGCCTGGCCTAACCTGGCCTGGCCTGGCCTAACCTGGCCTGGCCACAACCCTGGCCACAATACAGCCACAACCTGTACAACCTGACCTAGCCCACAACCTGGCCTGGCCTGGCCTGGCCTGGCCTGGCCTAGCCTGGCCTAGCCTGGCCTGGCCTGGCCTGGCCTGGCCTGGCCTGTACAACCTGACCTGGCCTGGCCTAGCCTGACCTACAAAGAGACTGAAATGGGAATAACAAAGTGAAATGTGAAGCCTGACTATTTTGGTGTAATTAACAAAGTTAAAACAAAACAAAAAGCCACAAATATCCTGACCAATGACTCGTCAGAGGGCACCAGTATTCAAAGCCTAACCTAACCTAACCTGGAATATATGAG
>JAGSMU010000542.1:0-22208 GCA_029286865.1 Teinopalpus imperialis
GATATGCAACCTAGGCAGAAACGTATCAAATGGCGTTTCCTGCCAGGCTCTTCCCAAAGTAAACAGAAACAAACAGTTAATCTCACATATAAACATATTAACCAATAAGAATTGTTCAATATGATTAAACATAAGATTAAGAAAAAAAGCCTAACCTAACCTAACTAACCTAACCTAACCTAACCTGGCCTAACCTAGCCTAGCCTAACCTAGCCTAGCCTAGCCACAACCTGGCCTAACCTGGCCTGGCCTGGCCTGGCCTGGCCACAGCCTGGCCTGGCCTGGCCTGGCCTGGCCTGGCCTGGCCTGGCCTGGCCTAGCCTGGCTGGCCTGGCCTGGCCTGGCCTGGCCTGGCCTAGCCTGGCCTGGCCTGGCCTGGCCTGGCCTGGCCTGGCCTAGCCTGGCCTGGCCTGGCCTGGCCTGACCTGGCCTGGCCTGGCCTGGCCTGGCCTGGCCTGGCCTGGCCTGGCCTGGCCTGGCCTAACCTAGCCTGGCCTGGCTGGCCTGGCCTGGCCTAACCTGGCCTGGCCTGGCCTAACCTGGCCTGGCCACAACCTGGCCTGGCCACAACCTAGCCTAGCCACAACCTGGCCACAACCTGGCCTGGCCACAACCTGGCCTGGCCTGGCCTGGCCTGGCCTGGCCTAGCCTGGCCTAGCCTGGCCTGGCCTGGCCTGGCCTGGCCTGGCCTGTACAACCTGACCTGGCCTGGCCTAGCCTGACCTACAAAGAGACTGAAATGGGAATAACAAAGTGAAATGTGAAGCCTGACTATTTTGGTGTAATTAACAAAGTTAAAACAAAACAAAAAGCCACAAATATCCTGACCAATGACTCGTCAGAGGGCACCAGTATTCAAAGCCTAACCTAACCTAACCTAGCCTGGCCTAGCCTAGCCACAACCTAGCCTAACCTAACCTAACTAACCTAACCTAGCCTAGCCTGGCCACAACCTGGCCTGGCCTGACCTAGCCTGGCCACAACCTGGCCTAACCTGGCCTGGCCTGGCCTAGCCTAGCCACAACCTGGCCTAGCCTGGCCTGGCCTGGCCTGGCCACAGCCTAGCCTGGCCTGGCCTGGCCTGGCCTGGCCTAGCCTGGCCTGGCCTGGCCTGTAGCCTGGCCTGGCCTGACCTGGCCTGGCCTGGCCTAACCTAGCCTAGCCTGGCCTAGCCTGGCCTGACCTAGCCCGTTTAGATGATTATGTATAGAGACACTTGTAAATCAAAGAAATGCGGACAGTTGAACTGAGATTAACTCAGGGCAGACCCCTCGATGGGGAATGACACAGGGCGGTGGTGAGGGAAGGTGTGAAGCATGAGGCTAAGACGAAATCAAAATTGACAGAATCTCCCGTAAGATCGAATTTCACTGAAAAACAGGACAACATTCCAACAAACCCTAGGGATATGGAACGGACGGCGGAGAAGATGCTTAAGGAAATATAGAACAATTGGCAAAACTCGGGGGAGCATGCGACAACGATTAAGATTGTGGTTAGAGAACGCAAATATGCTCTATAAAATAATTAAGCAAATGAATAAGACAATCACAGACAAAGATAAAGAAATAAAGAATATAGAAAATAGCTTACGTGAAAGGAGAATGAAATTCAAAATGGAATTGAGAAAGGAGTCAGAGTAGACAAGATGAATTACTGAAGAAATAGAGAACTGAAGCAGACTTTAAAGGAGAGATAGACAAACACTGATAAGAGGAGGATTAGAGATAAAACATATGCTGAAATAACTGCTATTCCTAATGGAATAATGGGGATTGAAAATCTTGGGGCTGGCTACAAAAGGCTTCAAAGTGAGCCAATGCATACTGTATTGGTATCGGCAGAGAATGGAGAAGACACCAGTGATCTAATTGTGGAAAGGATTAGAAAAGCAGTGAAGGCCAAAGAAACAGGAATAGAATAGAAAAATTGAGAGAAAAGCTGAAACCAAAAAGTAGTGCTAAGCTGTGGAACTAAGAATGAGATAGAAAAAAGTAATGAAAGAATAGAGGAACAGGATAAGGGACTAAGGTGGGAAGAGAAGGAATATAAGGACCCACTAGTGATGTTGAGAAATGTGCTAGTGATAAATAGTGATGATGATATTATTGGAGCGGTGAAGAAGCAAAATTCTCATGTAGTCGGTGGTATCTCAGAAACTGATTATAGGTGTCACCAGCCAAAATATAGGAAAAGGCACGCAATCCTTTGGAGTGTCACGTCGTACTGCAGGTTTCCCCGAAAATGTGGATGAAACTGACAGACATAGGAAGGATTCATGTGGATCTACAGAGGATAAAAGTGGTTGATCAAACACCACTTGTTCAATGCTCTCGATGTCTGTCCTTTGGGCACAGGGGAAAAACTATGTACTGAAGGTATGGATTTATGTGGCCATTGCGCAGGACCTCATTTTAGGTCGGATTGTCCCATGTGGAAAGCAGGTGAGGCGGCCACTTGTAAGAATTGTGCGCAAACAAAGTGCGAAGACAGTGAAGCGACCTTTCTCAAGATACCTGCTAATAAAAGGAAAAAGTGGGATAGATTAGCCAGAGCTAAAGTAGCATACTGCTAAAGTAAAATATAGTGTAGAAGAGTAAAAGAAAGAGGGTAGGGAAGAGGAATCGAGCATCGGGTGCGGATTCGTCCAGGCAAATCTCCAGCGAAAACTACTGGCCTTCCAGAACTAATTCTTGAAACCCGTAAAAGAAAAATTACTGTGGCCATGGTACAGGGCCATATGTAGGAAAATCAGGAGGGTGACAGAGGCCAGAGTATAGAGTCGTTCAGTGTATAGGGTCACTTGAACTAAACCGGTCAAAGCAAGCGGTATTGTTACATGGACAGGGATATTGATATTATCCCTTGTCAGGGCTACAGAAAATATAGCATGCGCCATATTAAAGACCGATGCATGGGAATTGACAGTGGTTTCGGTGTATTTCGAGGAAATCTACCTATAGGACCTTATCTAAATCAACTGAGGATAATTAAAAGTAAGTTGGGAAAAACACTCATTATTGGAGGAGATTTCAATGCCTGGAGCCCGTGGTGGGGTAGTGCAAGAGGAGATGAGCGAGGAGAATTAACGTATGCAGCAATATTAGAGATGGACATGCATCTGCTGAACGAAGGAACCGACCCAACTTTCTATACCATCCGTAATGAAAGAATATTCCAGAGTGTGGTAGATCTTACAGTGTGCACACAGAACCTGATAGGAGCTATAGATAATTGGAGAGTTGATACCAGCTTAACGACCTCGGACCATAATGCCATAATTTTTGATGTGAAAAGGTGTAAACAAAGAAGTAAAACGAATTAACGACTTGCACGAGAAAATATAATACTAAAAGGTAAACTGGAGGGAATTTAAAGAAAAATTACGACCAAATGGAACTGGAGAGTATCACGATAAACACAATAGAGAAGATAACAGACAAACATAAATTAGAAAGAGTTGTACATAAATACAATAAAATAATAGAAAAACCTGCGAAGAAACTATACCTAAAATAAAAAGAAAAAAATAGATACTTACCGTGGTGGACAGAGGATCTTCAAAACTTAAAAGGAAGTCAACAGGAAAAAAAGGATAAGAAATGCAGCACAAAGACGAAGACAGGGTGTGGTTCGAGAATATCTTGAGGCAAAAGGAAGATATGAAGAGGCTACGGAGACAGCAAGATTGCAGAGTTGGAAATTATTTTTGCACTAGACAGGATCGAGAAAGTCTCTGGGACGGAATATACCGGGTGTTGAGAGAACTGCCAAACCATACGAAGATCAGCTTTTAATTCAGGATGGGAAGTACTAAACCCTGAGGAATCTGTAAATTTACTGGCGGAGATATTCTATCCCCAAGACGATGACAAAGATGAAGAGAGTGCCATAAAGCTATAAGGAGGAAGCTGAAAGCTCTACGGAACCTAAATATGGCAAACATGACCCACCATTTACTGCTACGGAACTAAAGGAATCAACAAACAGTTTCCATCCCAAAAAGGCACCAGGCCAGGACGGCCTTACGGCAGACATCTGTGCCCACGCTCTGTACAAAGTCCAAACCCTGACTGCGCCCTGGTTAATAAATGCCTTGAATTGGCATGCTTTCCGGCAATATGGAAGGAGGCCACCGTGGTCGTGCTGAAAACCGGGCAAGGATGACTATACCAAGCCAAAATCGTATAGGCCAATGGGGCTTCTCCCGGTATTGGGTAAGATTTTAGAAGATGCTGGTGAAAAGGATCAGATGGCACCTGTATGAACACCTGAACACGAGACAATATGGCTGTGCCACAAAAAGCACGGAAGACGCCCTCTATGATCTAGTTCAACATCTAAGAGGCAATAACAAAAATAAGAAAATCAGTGTTGTTGTCGCACTGTAGACATAGAAGGGCGCGTCCTGGTGCTTATTGGCCAGCGTCGATATGTCAGCTGAGGAAGAAAAAAATGTCCCCAAAACCTGAACGCGTTGGTCGACGACTACCTGACCAACAGGAGGGTAAAGGTGGTTTACGCAGGAGCAGTGGCGTCGAGACACCAACCAGGATGTGTGCAAGGATCAATTAGTGGCCCTATATATTGGAACCTTATATTGGACCCACTATTGAATAAGTTGGAGAACTTGGCACATACACACAGGCGTTTGCAGATGATATCGTCTTGGTGTTCTCTGGTCATACATCGGGGAGCTGAATGAGGAAATCAGAGGTGTCCTAGCACATGTGAGTGAATGGGGACACAAAACAAACTGAAGTTTGCGGCACACAAATCTCAGGCCATGATCATCACTAACAAAATTAAGTTTGATGCCCCAGACATACACATGGGCGGGACAAGGATTGAAATAGTAAACCAAATAAAATACTTGGACTTACTATAGATGAAAATTGACTTTCAACCAACATGTTGCGGATATCTGTAGAAAAGCAGCAGGAATAAGCAACCAAGTATCTAGGGCAGCAAAATTAGAGTGGGGATTGAGTCCAGAGATCATCAGGACGATATTACATTGCAGTAGAGCCTATCATGTTGTATGCGGCAAGCGCATGGGCTCCCCGCTGTCGACAAAATTAGCATCCAAAACAACTATACACTATCCAAAGAGGTTTTGCTCAAAAAATTTCAAGGTCTTATCGGACAGTGTCTTTCAACTCCGCCATTCTGATATCGAGGCTCATACCACTCGATCTCAGGATCAAGAGCAACTGAACTGTATATGATTAAAGAGGGAAGCCAATGCAGGAGTTGGGAGATAGAAATCGAAAGAGAGTTTCTTTTTCTGAAGTATCTCATCCTGCGGAGGCGATTGACATTACTTATACCTGCCAGAGTGATATGAAATTCGAAGGTAATGGCAGTCAAATATTCACTGATGGCAGTAAAATGAATGGGAGTGTCGGCGCCGCCTATACATACTGGAGGTGGGAGAGAGAGGGACAAAGAAGATGCGCCTTGACGGCGGCTGCTCCAAATGCCAAGCGACTTTGCTCTTAGTCAGAAACAACAGAGCTTGTATATAAAGTACTATCGGACGAGACGGTAGCAGTTGTGAGTGACTCTAGGTCAGCACTGGACCTGATCAAGAATCCGGAATCTTTGCACCCCCCTTGTGTTCCAGATCCGAGAAAACGTTACCAATGCTTGCAAGCAAGGCAAAAACATAAAGCTCTGCTGGGTGAAAGCCCACGCTGGAATCGCAGGTAACGAGAGAGCTGATGATTTGGCAAAGGCAGCAGCAAAAAATGATAAAGTGGCATCCCGATATGATAAAACTCCAATAACGCGAGTGAAAAGATTATTAAGAGAGAGAAGCATAGAAATCTGGGATAACAGATATAGAAAACAAACAGTAGGAACGGTTACAAAAAAGTTTCTTCCAAATGTAAATGACGCATATAAAATACTAAAAAGAGATTAACATAACAAGTACACTTACCCAGGCGTTGACCGGACATGGGGGATTTGCGGCATACCTTCACCGCTTTAAGATAAAAGATAGCCCAATCTGTTCTTGTGGTGATGAATTGGAAACAGTGTTGCATCTGGTGCTGGAATGCCCAAGGTTTTACTCTTCGAGAAGCGACCTGGAAACTGAATTTAATATAAAATTAAGTGAAGAGAACTTACATGAGTGGTTCTCAGGAAAAGGTACCAGACCGCGACTGGAGGAGTATATAAAAACAATAGTTAAATGTAGCAACAATAGAAACAAAACTTAAACAAGTAATAAAAGAAAATAGTAAGAAATCATGTATATAACAATTTATATATTTACATATAAATGAATATATATATAAACATACAGAAGTATCGCTACGTGTAAGAAAAGTATTAAAATAAATAAAAAAAAATAATAACAAACAAAAATGTCAAAATATAACACAGGAGTAAGTGGTAGGAGTAAGTGGACAATCAATTGGTATAATAAATTAAAAATTATATAATCTACTATATATATATATAGGAAGACAGTGAATATAAACCAGGATAACACAATATAAAATGAAAAACTAAGGGCACCGATTATGTTGGTGGAATAAAAGTATAAAAAAAAATAAAAAAAACCTAACCTAACCACAACCTAGCCACAACCTAGCCTAACCTAGCCTAACCTAGCCTAGCCTAGCCTAACCTAACCTAACCTAGCCTAACCTAACCTAACCTAACCTAGCCTAATACAACCTAGCCTAACCTAGCCTAACCTGGCCTAGCCTAACCTGGCCTGGCCTGGCCTAGCCTGGCCTAACCTGGCCTGGCCTGGCCACAACCTGGCCTGGCCTGGCCTAGCCACAACCTGGCCTGGCCTGGCCTGGCCTAGCCTAGCCTAGCCTGGCCTAGCCTGGCCACAACCTGGCCTGGCCTAGCCACAACCTGGCCTAACCTAGCCTGGCCTGGCCTGGCCACAACCTGGCCACAACCTGGCCTAGCCTAACCTAACCTAACCTAACCTAGCCTGGCCTAACCTAGCCTAGCCTAGCCTAGCCTGGCCTAACCTGGCCTAGCCTAACCTAGCCTAGCCTAACCTAGCCTTTTTTTTTTTTTTTTTTACATGGGAAATGCCTGCATACCCACCCCTGCGGGAGACAGGGGCCGGGTTATGTCGGACTCGCACCGACTAAAACCCCATGGTGTTCCACCTTCGTCGCGTATGGCGGGGTTGCAGGGAACCTTTCGCTTTGCACCTCCGCGACCCCGCCTGCGCTGGCCGGCAAGCCGGCCCCTCTCCCGGGGAGGACATCCCCCTCTCCCACCCCACTCCAGGCAGGGCGCGCCGGAACACGGACGCGCCCGCAGCTCGGCCTCCTCTGTAGGTGGGAAGCGGACTCCCCGGAGTCCCGCCCCCAGAGGCCATGGGGGCCAGAAAACCCCAGCCTGCGGCGGATCTGGTGATAGGCTCCGCCGCCAGCCAATGTTCGGCCGCGGAGGACAGGGGAGGCGGCAGGATCAGCTCCCACACTCCCACTGAACCCGCGGCCCCACCACGGCCGCAACTTGTCTGACCCCCGCTTGAGTCGCGGAGGATGAGGGAGATGCACTACCCTCCCTCCGCGACTCCGTCTCGGATGCGGAGGTGGGGGTGACGATGCGCAGTACCGGTGCTAACAGTCCCCGCACCGCCACCCCATTCCCCGACTCCGCCTCGGCTGCGGATGGTGCGGAGGACGGCCTCGCTCCGTCCATCCCACTCCCACCCAGCCCACCGACACGCATCCGGGGGCGAGCTCGCTCTAACTCGCCCGGGGCAGCCTCCTCAGGCCGGCCTTTAAGCCTTAGGCCGGCCATTTTGGGGTCCCTCTTAGCTTCACCGTGGTTAACTCCACACCACGGTTACTAAGCCCCGCTACGACAAAGCGGGAACCCTTCGGGGGAACCTAACCTAACTAACCTAACCTAACCTAACCTAACCTAGCCTAACCTAACCTAACCTAACCTAGCCTAACCTAACCTAACCTAACCTAACCTAGCCTAACCTAACCGCCAATATCTTCATTGGTATAACGCCTGGTGTATGTCAAGTTTGTGTTTTAAAGTAGTAATTGAGTAGTTTAATCAGTCTAAAGTCTTCTTGCGCCGCTTTCAGGCCGTTTTCTCGTTTTATCAGTTTTTAAGTTTTCTTAGTTGCGTAATTATATTAGATTTATAAAGTTTTATTTTGTTAGTTTTCGTGTTGTTTTGCTCCCCGATCGGTAGGTCCTGTCCACAACCGACAGATCAGCCGAAACCTGGAACAGAAACGCACAAAATTAGGAAAAATCACAAATTTATAGCAAACCGAGGTGTAGTGGTGAGTCCTATTTTAAAGGAATTTGCCAATATCTTCGTGGTATAACGCCTAGTGTATGTCAAGTTTGTGTTTTAAAGTAGTAATTGAGTAGTTTAATCAGTCTAAAGTCTTCTTGCGCCGCTTTCAGGCCGTTTTCTCGTTTTATCAGTTTTTAAGTTTTCTTAGTTACGTAATTATATTAGATTTATAAAGTTTTATTTTGTTAGTTTTCGTGTTGTTTTGCTCCCGATCGGTAGGTCCTGTCCACAACCGACAGATCAGCCGAAACCTGGAACAGAAACGCACAAAATTAGGAAAAATCGCCCGCCCACCCTCCCAGTCTTCATTACTTAGGTAGATTTCTGCCCAACCATTAAAATCATAAAAATATTAAATTCATATTTGACTGAAAAATGATCGGAATACGCACACCAACAAAAAAGGCCACCAAAGCCGCAAGCGAGGACCTTCCGAAGGCAACATCTGTGAGCGTCACAGAGACTTACTCATGTCGAGTCCCCTAGAAGCAGAGGTCGCTTCCTCTACCAACACACCTGTGATCAGCGATGAAGTGGCAACGCATGTGCTTCCTCCTAGTTCTAGAGGATCGTTGTCAAGGTCCGCTATTAGCGATGCGTCTCTGGACGGACAGAAGCAGTCAGGTAAGACTGGCACATTGGCGGTCCGCCAAAACAGAAAATAGCGACGTCCCAGAATCCAAAGAAAGACCCGCAGACCATCAGCGGAGGCCACAGACGACACACAGAAGATCGAGGTCGCAAAATACGCGGATCGAATAAGCGAGGCTAGGGCCTGCCTCCACAAAGCCAAGCTGAATCTGAACAACTCTAGAAACCTGAGGACAGACATTAAGATGGAAGTCACTCAGGCTATAGAAGGCTCTATCAGCTGGTCAAGGAGGCAGAGAGAGACAGGAGTCCAGAGACAGAGACAATAGATAAGGAGAAGAAGGCGATAGAACCGGAACAGGGTCACGAGACAAGAAAGAAGAAGTAGAAAACACATTTTAAGAAAGTTAGAGGAACATGGAAAACTTCTAGAAGAAAACAAAAAGAAATGGAAATACTAAAGGAGCAGTTAAAGAGGCAGAAATTAGGGAAGATAAAGTATCCTACGCAAATGTTGCAGCCAGACCAAGGAGGACATCGTCAGCAGAGAACATGGCCATGCACTCCGTGGCGATTACATCTACGGATGAAAGAGAAACAGGAGATCAGGTGATAGACAAAATAAGAAAGGCAATAAATGCTACAGAAGTAGGCCTTAGAATAGATAAAATAAGGAAAGCAAAGGACAGGAAAGTGATAGTGGGATGTAGCACGCAAGAAGAGGTGAACAGAGTGAAAGACAGAATAAAGAAAGCAGGTACTTTGAATGTTGATGACGTCAAAAATAAAGATCCATTGGTGATACTGAAGGACGTCATGCAGTATAACACCGATGAGGACGTAGTAAAAGCTATCAAGGCTCAGAACAAACATCTTTTCAGGATGTCATCGGGAAGACCACGAATGGAGGTCAAGTACAGGAAAAAGACTAGGAACCAACTCACAGCACATATAGTGATGAAAGTCTCACCTCGACTGTGGAACCGCCTAACGGAGGCAGGGGTGGTACACGTGGATCTGCAGCGGATAAGAGTGGCCGATCAATCCCCGCTGATACAATGCTCCAGATGTTTGGGGTATGGGCACAGCAGAAATTATGCACTGAAACTGCAGATGTCTGTAGCCACTGCGGGGCCCACACCTCAGAACGGAGTGCACCGCCTGGCTCTCAGGGGAAGTACCGAGCTGTCAGGTGCACGAAGGCAAAGATGGAGAAAAGGACCACAACACATTTAGCATGGGTGTCCGGTGAGAAAGAGGTGGGAGACCCTGGCTAGATCGACGGTGGCATATTGCTAAGGGCGTCAAGGGGCAGGTAGCACTCCAAATGTCATCAGTAACCACTGGTATCACGCGGTCCAAGCAAACCTTCAAAGGTGAACTCGCCACGGCCGAATTAATCATCGAGGCAGCTAGGCGGAAAATAACGTTCGCCATAGTCCAGGAGCCCTATATCGGGCGGATCGGGGAGATGCGACACTACCAGGGCACAAGAATAGTACAATGTCATACCCGAACCACCGGGAAGGTGATCAAGGCTGCCATTGTACTGTTCGACGACACCATTGACGTCACACAGTGCCCCGACCTCACAACTGAGAACATAGTTGTTGCCAAATTGAGAACAGGGGCCTGGGAGATAGGAGTGGTGTCGGTGTACCTGGAAGGTGATAAGCCCATTGATCCATACCTGGACTCTATTAAGGCGGCCGTGGAGGGTTTGAGGACTGGAAGCGTGATACTGGGTGGAGACGTGAACGCGTGGAATACGTGGTGGGGCAGCCGGGAAGTGGATAATAGGGGGTTGGAGTTAGCGGCCACATTGGATGAACTGGAGCTCCATATACTCAACCAGGGGACTGAGCCCACCTTCGACACCATTAGAGGTGGGAAGAGATTCTCTAGCTGCGTCGATATAACAACCTGTTCGACGGACCTGCTCGGTAGAGTGGAGGACTGGAGGCTCTCTGGAGAGATATCTAGCTCGGACCACAAGGCAATCCTATTCAGTATAAATTTGGAAAAATCTGTAGGCGTAGACGTTAAAAGAACAACACGAAATTACAATACAAAGAGGCAAATTGGAGCGAGTTTTGTGAAACTCGCTCATTCTTCAGAAGGACAGGAACATTACTAAAACAGAAGTAGAAACGATAAAAACAAAGAAGAATTAGATAAAGTAATAGATAATTATGCAAAAACCATCGTAAAACATGTGAAAATACAATGCCGAAATTAGAGTAAAAGACGAATAGGGTTGCCTTGGTGGACCAAGAGCTGTCAAAACTCAAAGGGAAGTCTCCAGGTTGAAGCGACGAATATCCTACGCTGCGCCGGTCCGTCGAGAGCTGGTCGTCCGGACAGTATATCGATGCAAAAGAAAGATACCATCTGGAGATGAAGACGGCTCAGACTACTAGCTGGAAACAGTTCTGTGGTAGACAGAACCGAGAAACAATGTGGGATGGGGTATACAGGGTGATAGGTCGCACAACCGTTAGACAAGAAGATATCCCTCTTGTCGGGGATGGTAGAGCCTTGGGCGGTGACGATTCAGCCAGAATCTTGGTAGAGACCTTTTACCCGGAGGATAAAGCCGAAGATGATGACTCGGGCACAGGCAGGTCAGAGCAGTTGCTGGAATTGTAAATAAAGATCTCATGACGAGTTCTGTGACCCACCCTTTACAATGGAGGAGCTGATGTGGGCCGCGAACAGCTTTAATCCGAAAAGGCTCCTGGCATGGACGGCCTCACAGCAGATATTTGCGTGGCAGCCATTACCCTGGACCCGGCACTGTTTCTAGCGCTCATCAACAAGTGTCTCAGCCTTGCACACTTCCCGGCTAGTTGGAAAGAGGCGGTGATAGTGGTGCTCAGGAAACAGGGGAAAGAAGACTACACCACCCCAAATCATACAGGCCGATTGGGCTGTGCCTGTATTGGGGAAGATCATGGAAAAGGCAATCATCCGGCGGGTCAAGTGGTATACCGTACCTGGGATCAGTCGAATCAGTATGGCTTCATGCCGCAGCGTAGCACCGAGGACTCCCTCTATGAAATGATACAGCTTGTGAGGAGACAATTAGTGAACAAAAAGCTGATTGTGCTTGTGTCACTTGACATAGAGGAGCCTTCGACAGCGCGTGGTGGCCGGCCATACGATGCAGACTGGCGAAACCAGGTGTCCAGCGAATCTGAGACGCCTTGTTGATAGCTATTTTGAGGATAGATCAGTGCGTCTCAGGTATGCTGGGGCGGAATGTGTCAGGCAGACAACAAAGGGTGCGTACAAGGATCCATAGGGGTCCAATATTCTGGAACTTGTTGCTGGATCCATTGTTGAGGAGCTGAGTGGCAGGGAGACCACTGCCAAGCTTTGCAGATGATGTGGTCCTGGTTTTTTCGGGGGACACGGCATTAGAAGTGCAGGAGCGGGCCAATGCTGCCCTCGAACATGTTCGGAAGTGGGAATCAAAACAAACTTAAATTTGCACCACATAAGACCAAGCAATGCTGATCACAAACAAGTTAAAATACGATTCACCACTTCTCAGTATGGGAGGGAACGCATTGAGCTGTCCCGCGACATAAAAATACTCGGCCTCACAGTAGACGATAGGTTAACATTCAAAACACATGTAAAGAATGTGTGCCACAAGGTACAAAACCTCTATGGTCAGCTGGTGAGAGCTGCAAAGATACAGTGGGGTCTGAACCTGAGATAATTAGGACAATCTACATGGCAGTTGTCGAACCAGTGGTGCTATATGCGGCGAGCGCATGGGCTCCAGCAACCAAGAAAGTGGGAGTGAAGAAACAGCTTGACATGGTGCAACGCGGCTTCGTGCAGAAGATTATAAAGGCCTACAAAACAGTCTCGCTAAATTCAGCCCTACTGCTCGCTGGGCTGCTTCCTCTGGATCTGAGGGTGAGGGGAAGCAGCCTCCCTTTGAAATAAAGAAAGGATACTCCCAGCGGGTGGTGGGAGATCGAGATTTGGAGATCAAAGCAGACTATGTGGAGATGCCACATCCCACAGATCAGGGGAGTCTGCAGTTCTTATGTCTGGATGACGGTGCACAGGTGGACCAGCTTGAAAGTACGGAAGTCAAAATATTCACTGACGGAAGCAGGATAGAGAATAACGTCAGCGCGGCTCTATCAATATGGAGAGACTCCGTGGAGACGAGTACCCAGCTAAAAGCTGGGACACTTCTGCACCGTCTACCAGGCGGAACTGTTGGCTCTGCTTGAAGCCACCAAATACGTGCTCCAAAATTCTGCACGGAGCTGCAGTATATACTGCGACTCAGGTCTGCTCTCAGACAGTAGTCAGGACATCTCCCTTCATCCTTGCGGTGAGAGCTAGAAAACATCACTCAAATCAAAAAGCAAGGAAAAGTTTTAAGACTCTACTGGATTAAAGCCCGCACCAGGGATAGAGGGAAACGAGAGAGCAGACCAACTTGCAAAGAAGCTGCAATGAAAATAAAAAGAAAGCCGGATTATGAAAGTTGTCCGATTTCTTTCGTCGAAGCGACAAATCCGAATGGAGTCGCTCGACGAATGGAATCGGCGATTTAAAGAAAGGTGACACAGCATCTACGACCAAACAATTCTTTCCGGATGCCATCAACGCGTATCCATAGTTCGAAAAATAGGTGGACCCAACGGTAGTACAAATAATGACAGGGCACGGGGGTTCTCGAGTACTTGCACAGGTTCAAATGCAAGGAGAGCCCTGCGTGCGCCTGTAACGACAAACAAGGTGGAAAGTGTGATCCACCTTATCACAGAATGTCCAATATACTGCAGGGAAAGAAATGATTTAGAAATACAGCTACAAGTAGAAATAACTAAAACAATATACACGAAATTATAAGTTGTAAGGAATCTAGGAATAAGTTTATAAGTTACTGTAAATATATAGCAAAGAAAGTTATAAATAAGAATAAATAAATATGTACAATAAAAGAGTCAGATTTACTATATATGCTTTTAATTACTATATTCATTTAAACATATACTACTATATATATATGGTATTGTATGTTTTAGTCTTTTATTATTATTATATTTTATTTTAAATAGTTATACAATATACATATAAAGTATTATGGAAAAAAAAAATGCTAGAAAATATAAATTTAGAATATAATTGTAGAACTAAGGTAGATAAGACATAGATATATGAATGATTGGTACACGTAGATATTAAGGTCAAATGGATATTTGTAATTGTAAATATAACACGCAATAATGAAGCAACGTATATTTTTTTTAAAGTAAAAATTAAATTACATAGATAATAATTGTAAAAAGCGCAATAAAGTCCCTGAGTTCACATGTCAGGGGAACCAACATGCCAGACTCCCAAAAATGGGTGTCACTAATATAAAAAAAAAACCTAACCTAACCTAACCTAGCCTAACCTAACCTAACTAACCTAACCTAACCTAGCTAACCTAGCCTAACCTAACCTAGCCTAACCTAACCCAACCTAACCTAACCTAGCCTAACCTAGCCTAGCCTAACCTAGCCTAACCTAACCTAACCTAGCCTAACCTAGCCTAACCTAACTAGCCTAACCTAACCTAACCTAACCTAACCTAGCCTAACTAACCTAACCTAGCCTAACCTAGCCTAGCCTGGCCACAACCTAGCCTAGCCTAGCCTAACCTGGCCTAGCCTAACCTAGCCTAGCCTAGCCTAGCCTAGCCTAACCTAGCCTAGCCTAGCCTAACCTGGCCTAGCCTAGCCTAGCCTAACTAACCTAACCTAACTAGCCTAGCCTGGCCTAGCCTAACCTAGCCTAACCTAACCTAGCCTAACCTAGCCTAGCCTAGCCTAGCCTAACTAGCCTAACCTAGCCTAGCCTAACCTAGCCTAACCGGTTCTTTCCAGCTGTTTAGATGTGGTGATTGCTGTCATTTGGAATACCCGTGTGCCTCTGTCTCGGAAAAAAAGAGAAAAAGAAACAACTACACCTCACCTAAATCATTTAGACCCTTAGACTTACTCCCCGGTCTTGGGAAAAGTCCTTGAAAAGCTATTCACAAACAGAATTGTATGGACACTTGAGAATGGCACACTCAGCCCAGAGCAATACGGGTTCAGGCCACAGCGGAGCACGGAGGACGCTCTCTACGATGCCATGACCGTGATCAAGGAGGGTCTAAGACACCTAAGTGATCGCAGTCGTGTCTCTGGACATCGAGGCGTTCGACAATGCATGGTGGCCATCCTTTACGAACTGGCCAGAAGAAATATTGACTTCGAGACCCTTGGCTTGGTGCGTAGCTACCTCTCAGACAGAAGTGTAGAGCTACGATACGCAGGAGCCCAGGCCCTCAGAAACACCAACAAAGGATGTATCCAGGGATCACTTGCGGACCAGTACTTTGGAACGTGCAACTGGACCCACTTCTCCAAGAGTCAGACGATCTGAGTGCACATGTGCAGGCCTTCGCCGACGACATACTAATAGTTGCGGCGGAGGCCACTACCGAAGCTGGAATCAGCCCTCTCAGGGGAGCTTTCGGAGCCATATCTAGATGGGGAAAGCCCACAAAATGCCTTCGCCGCCCATAAAACCAAGCAATTCTCGTCGCAAACTGACTCAAATACCAGAAGCCGAAGGTGGTATTCGAGGAACCGAGATTCCAATTACTGGAAGCCTTAAAGTTTTGGGTCTCACCGTAGATTCTAACTTGAACCGGCGAACACATTTCAGCCCAGGCACAAAAGGCAGTAAACATCTTTAAATCTGTCTCAAGAGCGGCGAGCGCAAATTGGGGGCAATAGCAGCATCCTCCGAACAATCTATACAACAGTCGTTGAACCGACTGTTCTATACGCAGCGAATGTCTGGGCGGAGGCCAGAGACAGGAGACAGAACCGCCAGCAGCTCGACAACATAACCAGGGCTTCGCGATTCGTGTCGCAAAAGCCCACCGAACAACCTCAACAATAGCGTCGGCGGTTCTGTGCGACATCTGCCGCTTGGACCTCCAGGCAAGAACAACGAGACATATGCAAGGATTGGGGGAAGCAGCTTCAGGTCTCCCTGGGAGGGGACCGACGAATGATCAATCCATCGCAACTTCCCACCCAACTCAAAGAAAGACGCGCAAATTTGAGGTGGTTAGCACCGCGGATGACTTGAAAAGAGACTACATGAAGATCAGGCTCTCGCATATACCGATGGAAGCAAATTGGACGGAAAGGTCAGGGCGGCGGTCTCCATCTGGGTTGGAGGGCGGAACGCTACAAAACAACGCTCAAGCTCGAGAACTGCAGCGTTTATCAAGCGGAACTGGCGGCGATTAGAAGGGCGCTCGAAGCTGCTTATCGCGGGGAAAATGAAATCACACACCGGTCACCCTTCTACAGGCGACTCCAGATCCGCCATCAAAGCGTGTGTAACCCAGACTCCCTCCATCCCCTTGCAGCAAAATCTCGTAATCTCATAGACACAATGGAAGGCGCAGGACGCAACATCAGCTTAGCCTGGATAAAGGCACACACCGGTTTTCCTGGTAATGAAAGGGCCGACGAACTAGCAAAAGAGCGGCTACAAAGTCAAAGGAAGCCCTTCGCACGATAAATTCCCATTATCATTCGCCAAATGGACTATCGGGAAACGATCAACATCTGGCAAAGTCGTTATGATGAGTATGCCTCGAGCTCTATAAAAACCTTTTCAGGACGTTCAGATCGCACACAAAATCCTAAGGGGCGTTGATCACTCTAATGTCAGGTCGCAGTATCTGACCGGACACGGTGGTGTAAAATCCTATTTACACAGATTCGGGATTGCTACCGATCCATTCTGTGCCTGCGACAACGCTAGCACAGAAACAATAGAACACATCTTAGTAGAGTGCCCCAGATATGCACTACAGCGCTACGATTGCGAGCACAGAATGGATCGAACAATCACCAGGGACAGCATAACGCGGATCGTGCGGAGCGACGACTGCAGGGACACCTTTTTCGAGTACTGTCAAAATATAATGCGTCAGGCAGCCCAAAGGCAAACAGCTCTACCATTGCTTGAATCACCTAAAAAACCTAGAATAAAACCGCTGTCAGCGGGTCTTTTGGGGCAAGGTCCCAATGGGGTCCCATCTGACAAATGTAACTAAAATTAGGGGAGATAATAATTCAATCAATTAACGCAATATCAAGCATTTAAGAAAAATCTTAATTAAATTCACTAATTTCATTGACTATTTTCATGTTCATTTTAAATCACTTAACCTGACATGCCATTTCATTGTATTATTCCTAAATGTTCAATAACTGAATCATTGTATTGTATCAAATATTGTATCTATCATAATAAAATAACTAATAAATAATGTAATAATAAATATATAGCTATTGATATTATGCATATTAAACTGTAAATACAAATCTAATACTGTTATGGCTTCGGGTACTACTGCCCGTTCCCCTGCGTGAAACGGGCAGACGCTTAAATCCGAAGACCAAATGTAATAATAATGAATAAATTAACAATGTAATCAACGTATTCTAAACAAATCGCATAATTATAATTAATCATTCCATGTATATCATGAAAGCCGCGCCGGAGACAAAAATAAAAATGTATTATTATAATTAAAAAAAAAAAAAAGAATTAAAAAAAAACACCATGAAAACTGTTTTCTAGTATTTATCCATTAGAATTAAAATTGCTGCATAATAAATAGCAGCAGACAAAGTCAAAAAAATAGCCTAACCTAGCCTAACCTAACCTAACCTTTTTTTTTAGCGATGAAATGCCACGCATGCCGCCCTCGCGGGGAGACGGGGCGGGTTATGTCGGACTCGCGCCGACTAAAACCCACGGTGGTCGCCACCAACGCTCGCGGGGGTCGCGGGATCTCCGTTAGAACGCAGCCACCTGCGCTACGCTGGGATAGCCCGTCCCGGGGGCGTGCGTGAAGATCATACCCCAGAACCCTCACGGAACTATCACGACGACACGGTACCGTCGTGCGTCGTCCTCCTCGGGGTCGCTCATACTGGACGGTCAGGCCCCACTCGATCGTCAGCGACCCGTAGAGGGCCCCCGTTTACGGTAGGGGATCACCGATAGGAGGGCCGTGACGAGGGCGCGCGAAGGCGCCGTCAGCCGTCAGGCAGGATCGGTCCTCTGTCCCGCTCGGCAGCCTCCTTTCGGACCATTACGGTCTCGCAGAAGGAGGCTACGACCTACGCGCCGATTCCCCGCGCAGCATCGCCGACACGACTACTGGCAGGGACAGGTTCCGTCCGATGTGACCGACCAAGACCCGCCGCTCGGCTTCCCACGCCGGAGCGAAGCGGCGAGGCGTGTCGTCGGAGTCTTGGTCGTTGCCACTTTCCTGGTGGAAACGATTCGCCGTCGCCTCGCGACCGATCTTACACAGGTATCACCGGAAACAGCCGTGCCCGGTGATCACCTGCGTAAGTCTGTGGGTGAGTCTTCCTCCTCGTCGCTGCATCCAGGCTTCAGACCGGCGGGAATGCTCCGACGACGCGTTTGCGCGCATTCTGCTCCTCGCGGAGCCTTGCGCGCCACGTCGCGAATGCGATACGTCGTTCCTGCCGTTTTACCGCCTCGAGCGCCTCTTCTGGCTCGCCACCACCGCTCTGGCGTAGGACGCCCGAATCGATACACCCTCGCGTCCATGTCCGCCAGAATATCAGGGTGGAAAGCGAGCCAGGACCCGGCATCACCACCTCGAACGATACCGGTATCCTCATTACGACCCGTATGGCCATCCTACGCTGGACGCTGTAGATCTTGGTCCTGCACAGCGTCGGATGTCCAACCTCTTCGCCACATACGGGCGCCCCATAGGGCTACGGATCGTACGGCCCGGCATAGAGGCGGCGAACTTCCTCCTCGGTCCCCGAGATTGGGCGGCAGTCTGTGCGCGGCACCGCACCCCTCTCGGTCCGGGGACCAGGCGCTCGAAGTGCTCTTCGAGCTGGCGACTGTCCGGGGGTGAGGCCTGGGTGCTTCGTATTGCCGCCCGCTCACGACTTCCGTTCATTTCAAAATCAAGTAATTCCAACAGTTAATGGGGCTCCATAAGCGCCACCTCAGTCTTGTGAGCGCTACCTCAATCTAACTCGTGGACTTGTGGCGACGATTTCCGCCCCAAGCTCGGCGAGCTCCTTGGTCCTCGAAGGAGTCCACTGGCGACCACCAACGTGTCGTCAGCGTAACAATTTATATACGCCAGCGGGAACCTAACCTAACCTAACCACAACCTGGCCTAACCTGGCCTAACCACAACCTGGCCTGGCCACAACCTGGCCTAACCTGGCCACAACCTGGCCTGACACAACCTGGCCTAGCCTGGCCACAACCTGGCCTAGCCTGGCCTGGCCTGGCCTGGCCTGGCCTGGCCTGGCCTGGCCTGGCCTGGCCTGTGGCCTGGCCTGGCCTGACCTGGCCTGGCCTGACCTGGCCACAACCTGGCCTGGCCTGGCCTGGCCTGGCCTGGCCTGGCCTGGCCTGGCCTGAACCTGGCCTGGCCTGGCCTGGCCTGGCCTGGCCTGGCCACAACCTAACCTGACACAACCTGGCAACCTGGCCTAACCTGGCCTGGCCTGGCCTGAAGCCTGAGCCTGGCCTGGCCTGGCCTGGCCTGGCCTGGCCTGGCCACAACCTGGCCACAACCTGGCCTGGCCTGGCCTGGCCTGGCCTGGCCACAGCCTGGCCTGGCCTGGCCACAGCCTGGCCTGGCCTGGCCTGGCCTGGCCTGGCCTGGCCTGGCCTGGCCTGGCTGGCCTGGCCTGGCCTGGCCTGGCCTGGCCTGACCTAACCTGGCCTAGCCTAACCTGGCAACCTGGCCTGGCCACAACCTGGCCTGGCCTGGCCTAACCTGGCCACAACCTGACCTAACCTAACCTAGCCTGGCCTGGCCTAGCCTGGCCTAACCTAACCTAACCTAACCTGACCTAACCTAACCTAGCCTGGCCTAACCTGGCCACAACCTGACCTAACCTAACCTGACCTGGCCTGGCCTGGCTGGCCTGGCCTGGCCTAACCTGGCCTAACCTGGCCTAACCTGGCCTGGCCTGGCCTAGCCACAACCTGGCCTGGCCACAACCTAGCCTAGCCTGGCCTAACCTGGCCTAACCTGGCCTAACCTGGCCACAACCTAGCCACAACCTAACCTGGCCTAACCTGGCCTGGCCTAACCTGGCCTAACCTAACCTGGCCTGGCCTGGCCACAACCTGGCCACAACCTAACCTAACCTAACCTAACCTAACCTAACCTAACCTAGCCTAACCTGGCCTAACCTGGCCTAACCTAACCTGGCCTAACCACAACCTAACCTAACCTGGCCTAACCTGAAACCTATTTCAAACACAAGCACAATACAACCTGGCCTAACCTGGCCACAACCTGACCACAACCTAACCTAACCTAACCTGAAACCACAACCTAACCTAACCACAACCTGGCACAACCTAACCTGGCAACCTGGCCTGAACCTGGCCTGGCCTGGCCTGAACCTGGCCTGGCCTGGCCTAGCCTAACCTAACCTGGCCTGGCCTGGCCTGGCCTGGCCTGGCCTGACCTGGCCTGGCCTGGCCTGGCCTGGCCTGGCCTGGCCTAGCCTGGCCACAACCTGACACAACCTAGCCTGGCCTGACCTAACCTAACCTAACCTGGCCTGACACAACCTGGCCTAACCTAACCTAGCCTAACCTGGCCTGGCCTGGCCTGGCCTAGCCTGGCCTGACCTGGCCTAACCTGGCCTGGCCTAACCTGGCCTGGCCTGAACCTAACCTAGCCTGGCCACAACCTGGCCTAACCTGGCCTGGCCTAACCTAACCTGGCCTGGCCTGGCCTGGCCTGACCACAACCTGGCCTGGCCTGGCCTGGCCTGGCCTGGCCTGGCCTGGCCTGGCCTGGCCTGGCCTGGCCTGGCCTGGCCTGGCCTGGCCTGGCCTGGCCTGGCCTGGCCTGGCCTGGCCTGGCCTAGCCTGGCCTGGCCTAGCCTGGCCTGGCCTGGCCTGGCCTGGCCTGGCCTAGCCTGGCCACAACCTGGCCTGGCCTAACCTAACCTGGCCTGGCCTAGCCTGGCCTAGCCTGGCCTAGCCTGGCCTAGCCTAACCTAACCCTATATCTTTGTGAATTAGAGTCTTAAGCATTCCAAATTGGTTTTGTTGTAGCATTTGTTTAGTGTAATCGTTAGACAGTCATCCTGCGCCGCGTTTAGGCCATTTCTAGTCTAGTTCTAATCAATTATTTTTTAGTGTCATAATTACGTAATTTTATTCCATTTGTAAAAATTTTTCATTTCTTCGTTTTTCGTGCTGATTTTGTAACCTAACCAAACCTAACCTAACTCCAACTCTAACTCTAACCTAACCTAACCCTATATCTTTGTGAATTAGAGTCTTAAGCATTCCAAATTGGTTTTGTTGTAGCATTTGTTTAGTGTAATCGTTAGACAGTCATCCTGCGCCGCATTTAGGCCATTTCTAGTCTAGTTCTAATCAATTATTTTTTAGTGTCATAATTACGTAATTTTATTCCATTTGTAAAAATTTTTCATTTCTTCGTTTTTCGTGCTGATTTTGTAACCTAACCAAACCTAACCTAACTCTAACTCTAACCTAACCTAACTCTAACCTAACCTAACCTAACCCTATATCTTTGTGAATTAGAGTCTTAAGCATTCCAAATTGGTTTTGTTGTAGCATTTGTTTAGTGTAATCGTTAGACAGTCATCCTGCGCCGCGTTTAGGCCATTTCTAGTCTAGTTCTAATCAATTATTTTTTAGTGTCATAATTACGTAATTTTATTCCATTTGTAAAAATTTTTCATTTCTTCGTTTTTCGTGCTGATTTTGTAACCTAACCAAACCTAACCTAACTCTAACCTAACCTAACTTAACCTAACTCTAACTCTAACCTAACCTAACCTAACCTAACCCTATATCTTTGTGAATTAGAGTCTTAAGCATTCCAAATTGGTTTTGTTGTAGCATTTGTTTAGTGTAATCGTTAGACAGTCATCCTGCGCCGCGTTTAGGCCATTTCTAGTCTAGTTCTAATCAATTATTTTTTAGTGTCATAATTACGTAATTTTATTCCATTTGTAAAAATTTTTCATTTCTTCGTTTTTCGTGCTGATTTTGTAACCTAACCAAACCTAACCTAACCTAACTCTAACTCTAACCTAACTCTAACTCTAACTCTAACCTAACCTAACCTAACTTAACCTAACTCTAACCTAACCTAACCTAACCCTATATCTTTGTGAATTAGAGTCTTAAGCATTCCA